>CATIWK010415532.1:0-21161 GCA_949634005.1 Mallotus japonicus
CACGTATTCTTAATTTACAGCCTAATTTTTAACACTTTATTTGCATATTAATGACTGATATAATTTGATTTCCAGGTAAAGAAGAAGAAACACAATTCTCCTCAGAAGAAACACACTGAGAGCAGTCCTCAAACTAGAACTGAAAGCAGACCTCAGCCCAGAACTGAAAGCAGACCTCAGCCTAGTGGAAGCAGACCTCAGCCAAGAACTGAAAGCAAACCCAGCCTAGTGGAAGCAGACCTCAGCCAAGAACTGAAAGCAGACCTCAACCTAGTGGAAGCATACCTCAGCCAAGAACTGAAAGCAGACCTCAGCCTAGTGGAAGCATACCTCAGCCAAGAACTGAAAGCAGACCTGATCCCAAACAGGTATAGACTAAGTAGACTAGTGACCATTTTGGTTTTGTCATTTATTATCTTATATATGAATCTAATTTTGATTAATGAATTTAAGGACAAGGGGAAGCAGATAATGGAGGATAAACATGGGAGAGTACATATGGAAAAAAATCAAAAAAGGCTCGAGGATGAATTATTGGTGAGACAATTAAGATCTAAAGGTATAATCATTCAAGAAGGAAGGCAAACAAGTGGCAGAAAAGCAAGTGCTGATAATACGAAACAAGTTAATTCAACTAAAAGGAAGGTAAGTTCAGAGCTATATAGAACAATAGACATGCTGACAAGAAAAGGGAAGAAAACCAAGAAAGTTGAAGGTCATGGACTGTACACAATACCAAATACCAACTCAACCATTCTGAATGTAAGTTAACCAATAAATTAGATGATTTTTTTATATCATTTGGTTTTGTCACTCATGCTGGTTGCTGCAATTCACAGCCTAGGACTCGAAGTGAACAATACATCAACTATGGGAGTCGTTTTAATTCTACTCCATATATGATGTATATAGGGAGACTAGTGACTACTCGTAGTGCTGTCAGTGTAAGTGCAAGTAGAAGTGGAAGTGCAAGTGCAAATCAACCTAACACAACAACTGCTCCAGTTAATGCTCCTGTACAATCAAGTGATGCTGCTAATGTAGATGGCCAAGAGCAATTTTCACAAGAGCTACATATGTCACAACATTTATGCCAAACACAAGAGTCTTAAGTAGTTGACAAGAAAATTGATGTGTAGAGGAACACTTATTTTGGATCTTTTTTTTATTATATTGCCATTATTAGGCAAAATTTATTTTGATGAGTCAAAATTTGTGAGATACAATATTTTTTGTTAGGCAGGTTTTGAGTTAAAATGTTGATTTGATAGCCTAAAAAAATTGTTCTATCAATTATCCTTGACAAGGATAAACTTATAAACTTTTTTGTTACGTAGGCTTTCATATAATTACATTTTGCAGGTTTTATGTTTATCAGTCCATGGAATATTTTTTCTTTTGAATTAGTCTGCTTATGACAACTGAATTTCAAAATAAAATCACTATTGATACTTCAAATTAAGTGATAAACTTCCATTAATTTTAAGTGAACTTACATTAAGTGACCAACTTACTTTAAGTGACAAACTTACATTACGTTACAATACAACATAATGAACTACTAGCTATTCTACTCCTACTACACTTCGTATCTAGCAGCATCTATAACCCAGAATAAGCTACTTAACTTCATTCCTTCCTCCACGTTACCCTTCAATTGCACCACATTATTAATATTATCAACCAAGAAATGGCCAAGCATATAATTAGCTTTCCATTCAACCTCTTTAACCTTCCATACTCATTCTCACTTTTGGTGATCCTCCTCAACAATCTTGGGATTATTTGCTTTGCTCTTGCACACATCGGTGGATCAATCCATTGAAAAAATGGACATCCCGTTTCATCCTACATCTTAATATTCATCAAAGCAATAAAAATTATTAGACAATAAGCTTACAATGAAGATGATATTTAGATTTCAAAGAAGGTAGAAAGAATTTCACATGTCATTACCTCTAACTTCTCACAAGTTATGAATATCTTCCCCGGGTTCCTACTTGTTCAGGAGGTCCTCATAACAGGTCTGTTGCCACAATTGCAGTTCATATTTTAACTCTCAGAAGAAAATTGCATGTCGTTGCAACAGGGAAAGATTTTTGTCACTCTTCTTCCTTTTTTCTTCTCTAATTATTCATTATTTGTTTATTTTTTATATATATAACAAACCAGGTTTAGAGGGGTGGCGGGAATTTTTCCCCCCCAACTGATATAGCCTTTCCCCAAAAAAAAACCCTAAAGTGAAAGGGGAGATGACGTGGCATCTTCTTTCCTATGTGTCATGATATGTATTGAGGTAATTTTTGCATGACCGACACGTCAGCAGCCAGCTTGAAGGAGAATATAGAGTTACTGCCAAGTCAGCATATTCTGTAAAAGTTAACGTCTTAGGACTAACGGTGTAAATTTTAAAAAGTTAATGAACTCAATTGAAACAATTGAAACTTATAGGACTTAATTGAAAAAACACCTTAACTTTTAGGACTTAGAAAGTCATTATCCCCTAACGGAAAATTGATTCGACTGACGGATAGTACTAACGGAAAGCTTTTTTAAAACTTATAGAACTTTATTGTAAAAAAAAATTCTTGTAGAACTTAATTGTAAAATCAATATAACTTATAGGACTAACAACGTTGTTAACCCTAATTTTAATTTATTTGGTCCTAAAAATAGAAGTATTGATACTATTTATTAAAAACGTTTAAATTGGATCTATTTGATCCCGTGTCACAAGGGGTTTTGTGTATTAGTCTTTTCTTTCTTGGGTATCAGTTGATCAACGGTAGTCGGTCGCTCTGTTAATTCATTCATCAACCTCCAAGTTAAGTATGAACTGAAACAAAATTATACATACAACCCTTAAAAAAAAAAATCCGTAAAATTAATAAAGAGAATAATCAAATTGGGTTGGGTTTTTTTATTTGTTTTTTATCAACAAATCTAATTCGTCAATAAATCACAGACCCATTCTTACAAGTAAAATCAAATTCATACAAAAATCAAGAATCATCAACGAAACAGCAACACAACATCAATCATATTTATATCAGGAGGGATTAGTATCAGAGGAGCTGGAATTGGATTTATAAAGCTTGTTATATTCCTCAAGCTCGTCATAATACACATCCCAAACGCACCTAACACATCCGCTCCCACAGCAATCACCAGGCTCCGGCTTCTCTGGCGGCGGCGGGGGCAATTTTTTTTCTTGTTTGTTGTTGATGGTTATGTCCTTCGTGGTTGATTCTTGAGGAGGTTTGTTGTTGATTGTGGTGGCCATATCTTCTTGTTGGTGTTCAGAAGTAACAGTAACGTCAGAAAAGAACGAGGTTGAGGATTGGAATATGGTGTTTATATTGTTGAGAAGTGAATGGGGTGATGATGAGATTCGTCTAAAGGTCAGATCTCTCATAGCCGCCAAGCTAATTTGGATTGAAGAAGAGAAGGAGCCATTTTTATAAAATTTACTTCTGTTTTTGTTGGGTGCCGGTGTAAAACGATGATGATGATTAGGTAGTATCGGCAGGGAAGATGTGTATTTGAAGAAGAGATGGCGGTGATTATGCGCTGCCGTTTCCATGCAGATAAGAGAAATGGTACTTCTTTAAAACAAGTAAACAACAATTGATAGCTTCTAGGAATCTTCGAATCTGCACATATTAGCCTGGAAATTTTGACTCTTACAAGGGATTATGACTTGGCTAACGGATGCCTTGATTTAATACTTATACCATGTTCCTATATTAAGGCCTTTCCGAGTATTAACTTAAAACCAACTCTATTGCAATGCTCCTTTGTGGTAAGGGACAAGCATCGGACAAATAGCAATTTTAAGCCAAGTTGCACAGGTTAACAAGTTAGATCCCATCTATACTTATTCTTCAATAACTTACATGAAATGATAAAAAGAAAACTGTAATGCAGAAAAGTAGACAGACTTTTTCCATATGGATTCCAACAATGCTGCCTCCCAGCTTTAAAATGTTTAAATATATTCCAACCGCATTTTGCAAGCATGTCCAGTTTTCCCAGTACAGTTGAAATATGCCAACAGTTGAATCCAAATTCCGAATTACACATTACAGTGGTCAAAATTGATATATACCAAAATACCATGCAATTTATTCACATTACAGTGGTTCAAGCTACTACTATATATACCAAACTAGCAGGCAGTTTGAACTTTACAAATGAGCTTTACGAAAAAAAAAAATAATCAATCTGATTTCATCATCATTTACAATGCATGAGAGGTAGAAACAGTTCAACCGCATGTTCCGAACCTAAACTTTTAAATTAATGATTAGGTTGACATTCTAGACCTGCCCAAAGCTTGAAAAGTAGCATTATGAAACTTTTTCAGCTTGTTCTCTTAGTGCCTTCTGCTTCCTTTTGGTCTCCAGGTGCGCAGAAAGTTGAGCACACTTCCGCTTGGCTTGTTCCAAGTCTTTCTCTAATTCTGCTATCTAATATTTGACCAACAGAACATTATTAGTCACCAACTCACCATTGTTTTCTTTTTTTACTTTTTACTCAAACTTGAAAAAGTTCGTGAGTTAAGCTTCAATAAATGACCAATTATTATTCTTCTGATGCACAATATACTTACCATCTGTTTTAACTCGGTCTCCTTCTGCCTGTGCCCCTCACACCTGCAGAAGATAGTTTGTTTGATGCAAACGGAAGATCAATGAGAAAAACATCCATACATGATCATTTAGTTGAAAGAATTCAGGTCAGAAAATCAAGGAAGCGGTCAGTAGAAACCTAGATGAGGGTCTAGACCTAGAATATGTGCTGATTGCATCTAAAATATAAATGGGGAAAACAAAAAAGAAATTGATTAACTTCTACTGGTCACACTTCACAGTAGGATAGCTATAGACAATGAAATTCAGTTAAGCCACAAAATATTCCCCTTATGACTAGCGGCTTTCAATTATTCATTCAACAATGACCAAAAGGGAAAATTTAGGAGAAAATCCTGACGATCTCAACATCCCACAATCTCACCAAGTCAAAAGCCACGCTTCATGTCAATGATAGATTCAAGAGTTCTTGTGGATCCGAAGTACAATACACATGCCCTGTCTACCACCATTACCAATTAGACATTCCATCAATGTCCAACTGCAGTACAAACTCTATGCTTGACAGTGGATTCCCTCTCCATATCTGCAGATGTACTTTTCAAGCTTTTCGTTTTATATCCTAACCACATCTACAACCAGAAAGCTTCAGTATCCAGCTATTTAATCCTAAATCCTAAATTTTCAATTTTCATTTTCTAGTGTAAACACAGAAACTGGGACCAATTTTCTCTACCCAGGCATCAATATCATGGCAAGTCACCACAACCACAATACATTAAGGACAGATCTAAGTAGCAGTTTTATAGTTGAATCAACTTGTGCCCCCAACAATCAACAGAGAACCCACTCAAATTTGATATCAACAGTATAGAACATTTACTTTCATTCATCAAATGCCATTCAAGCTTATTTCAAGAAAAATGACACATTGTAAAGGCATTAATTAGCTAGAAAGTAGTAAATAACCAATTACAGGTACTGTTAAATAATATTTATATCCAACCAAAATTCTAATAAATCCTAGAACCACAAGCACTGTTTGGTATTCAATTATTTAATTAGTATTTGGTTGTCATTAAATAGCAGAGAACTGTATACTTGGAAAATGAGTTCAAAAAATCAGCAAAAACAACTATTTGTGGTTTTCACATGTGGCAACGACTTTTTCTCTGCTAGACAAAAAGGGAGAGAAATTATAATGATTAGTAACACATATTTTCTCCTGCTACTGCACATAGGAGATCAAAAACCAACAGCCCCTTGATTGACTTCATATCACCTAAACTTCTATTTAGGTTATAAAAATCCTTGATAAAGAGATAAGTTAGAATCTTATAATGATCCTCATTCTCCTAGTCAGAGAAAACTTGACCTCAAGTTAAAGATGAAAAGTAACCAGGTTTCCAAACATGACTTGATTGCACTCCCTTCAAATTGATAGCACTTGCCCTTCTTCATTGACAGCAGCAGTAATGACTTTTTCTAGCCACTGCACCCATATGGATATCACAACCCTTTTATAACTCCATAATTATACTTGGTAAGTGGTTTATTAGCTTCAACTGGAAATCTCACATACTTAACATTGGCAACAGTTCTTTAGCTAGCTTATCTTCTTTCATATTTCGACTGCTTCCAGTTTACCTTCAATTAATGTGATATTGAGCCTGATAACTGGTTGGTTGCTTAGCTTCATACCCTAAGCAAGTGTGTCATTTTTCCGCTCTTTAAATGAAAACCGGAATGAGGAAGGTCGGTACATGTTTGATAAAGAGAAGCTTAATTAGTAGCTCGGATATATTCTAGTAGTTTAAACCAAGTCCTACATTCAAACTCTTTATGGTATGAACTTGCAAAATATTTGTTTCGGCAAGAACAAGGACATAATATCCCATGGCCCTGCTCAAGAACAAACTACATTGCAAAACTTTAAGACTTGTTTTGAAACTTTATTTCATTTTCCAGGCCTTTATTTTAAAAAAAAAAAAAAAAAAAATCAAAGCATCAATTTTTTAGTGTGCCCCAAAAGCCCAAATCCGAAAGAACTATTTTATGAACCTGGTAACTTGGAAGTGTGAATTATTTTGATTGTATAAATTTTGTACATGTAATAGTCTGATCAGTTAAATTAGAGATTTTCAGCAACTAAGCTTTTATGGATATAGTGTGATGCAATTGATCATTAGATGTCTACAAGATCTTCGATAATGCCTAATGCGAAGCCTAAGGAATCTTTTATTTCTTTCCTCTACTTCCAAGGCAATCTGATATGAATTCTGAATCCTGCAATCAATTTCAGATGCCTAAGGCTACCTTTTCCAGTCTGAATACCAGAACAAACTTAGCTGGCAATGCAGTGTTCAATCATGTAAATCCTAGTCTCCTGCTCATCATTGCTTAAAGATGCTCAAAACATCAGCTGCCCTATGTCACACACCATTTTGAAACCCTTGTAAGCTGGCTACCAGCACTCAAATAGTAAAATATTAGATGTAAGCTTTCTCCACAATAGGATAGAAATCATTAATAGTTTTAATATTTAATTTGGCTCAGCATGTTGCCCTTCATACTGATCATAAACTGTCTCTAGAGAAATACATGTTTTCCACTCTCACCAAACTCCTATTAAGAAATTCCCACATAAACAATTCTAAAATCTTTTATTTTTATTGACACTGTTCTATAACTTCATGCCATTCTCTTGTCTGCTAAGAGCAAGAATGCTAAGTAGGGGCACATACAACTTTTGAGTCGGAACTGTCAGAAGCTTGATTTGAAACAAGCAAACAATTCCTTGCCCATGGAGGGTGGGAACAACTTACGGCACTACAACGAAATACTGCTACATTGAAAATAAAAATAACGTACCTCATGAAGAGCTGTATGTTCTCTTCACAAATCTGATCAACCAACATCAACCCTGTATTATCTTCAGAAATGACTTCAGCATAGGATCCCTAAAAAAATGCATTTGGCCAGAAATTGTAAGTAGCGGCATATAATTGCAGATATACAAGAGAAACATGATTGCCCATCCATCCAGAGATTGACATAAACATAAAAGGCATTTTCTGCCCACCAGATATAAATCATGACAAAATGTAGCCTCATCACTGTTTCTTAACACTCATCAAACCATTAGTTTCGATTTCAGGTTTCACTTTCATTGATCTGCTGATTTAGCTTTTAGCTAGCTTGTTAATTTACTAAATTGTCATGTATCACTGCACATCTCGTAATGATTATAAAATTCCATTCTTTAATTCCCTCAAATATTAGTTAGCAGAGCAGTAAATATTTTCATGAGAAAGTTAGCATGTTGACTTCCTATTACCTTGATTGATCTGGTATTATCGCATAGCAAAATAGCATCTGATAGGTTTCAACTTCCATCAGACCAACCATAGAAGAGATGAAGTGTAAAAAGACAACAGAATCAGTCTGTTCTAAGACAAGCTCCACACGGAAGCAATGTGGAGACAATAAAACTCTGGTCTATGCAAGGAAGGAGAAATTTAGTACAACCAGATGTTAATGTTTTGGTTTGGAAATAGGAATAGCCAGTTACAAAGCTTTGTTAAGTCAGTCAGCTAAATCTGTTTCAGATTTGCTTACTTTTTAAAGCATATTCTGCTGATTCTACGATGCTTCATCCAGTATTAAAGAGGAAACTAAAACATTGCAATTCACAGCTATCCCATTTAGTTTCCTGAGGATGCTGACATTTTCATTCAAGTGATTTCCTGAATCTGCCACTGAGGACAGTAATTTTACTTTTCTATTATTCATTACCTTAACAGTAGTAAAATGTAGAAACAGGTCTAATATTAGTCAGCACTAAAACTTTTTCATTAAAGCCAAATTGAGATGGATGCAATGAATATTCCTATCAAACAATTCAGATATGAAACCAACATGCATATTTCAAAAGCATGTTTGGTCGAAAGTAATGGAGTACATTTGTCTTCATTGTTTTATTGAAATTTTATTCCATTTTCACTATGTTTCATTCCAATTTATCAAACAACACTAAATTGTCAAATTATTAATTTTGTTCACCTGATGTCTATACTCTTGCCATCCTCCACTCTGTCATACCTTTAACCTTCAATTATACTATGAATTCCAATAATGCAAGTTTCCCATATGACAAAGATTATACCATCAATTTCCTCTAAGAACAGTGTCCTGATGATATACTTTATACCAAAAATCTGCAAGTCTAATTGGTTGACTTGTTTCTGTACATAATAGCAAAATAATAGCTTGTTTCCATACAACATTGAGAAAATGAGGCACGGTATTTGTTTTTCTAAGAAATCAGGGAAGGAGGAGGTCAAGATCCAACTCTTGACCTTCAACCCTTGATTGATCTGTTAATCTATACTGGTTGAACTGTTAATCTATATACAACAGCAAGTAGTGGCTTGTTTCTGTACAACAATGAAAAAATGCGGCATGCTATTTTTCAAAAAAAAAAAATTCAGGGAAGGAGAATGTCGAGTTCCAACCCTAGACCTTCAGCCCTCTTGAGGAAGATCACTTGACCGCTGTGCTTTTTTCCACTGACACATGCTAATTTCTGTATTAAATGATATCTAAGCCTGTATTAAATGATATTTAGGTAACTTCTTGGATTTGTCACACGTACCACAAAATCCTTTCAGTTCCTCTTTTATGACATTGCTATAGCAAAATATAGTGCATTGACATATATTTCCTTGTAATAATAGGGCAATGTACTAGTCAATAAGAATGATGCATTGTCACAGACCTCATTTTCAGCTCTCATGACAATGACTCTCATTTGGATTTATAGTTTTCTTGTATCAGATTTGTTTGACATTCATTTGTACCTTTCCTAATGAATTTTGATATATAATAATCAAGTTACGATAGGGTAGTTCATTAGTTTTATCTCTGTTTGTATTTTTCCTCCCTGTACACAATGATCTTGTTTCTAATCCCTAACTTATCATAAATTTTTATTTAAGTCTGTTTCTCCACAAGGAAAAGGTCTTATATATATATATATATATATGCATGACCCATTGACACAAGCTACAAACTGAGGTTGACATCTAGGATCTCTTTTTATTATCTTAACTAGCTGTGCCCAAGAAGGAAAAGATTTCAAGGTGGTACTGCACAATGGAACCAAGATAGCACCATTAAAATAAGAAAAGTTGACTTGCATCACTTACAGTTGCACAACCAGTTACTGAATCTTTCTCAGGCAAATGTGGCAAGTTGGCTGATAGACCATCAACAGATTGATCTGGATGTATTTCTTCTCCAGCATTAACTGAGAAACCAGCATCATGCTGGTTAGTGGGCAGTTGCCTCTGTGATTTAGCAGTATGTTTATTTTGTGTATTATGACCCTTAAGCCAATAAGGCTGATATCCAATTAAATGGCAGTAGTTATTCCTGTCAAAAAATGAGTACTAATTTAGCTTCCAAATGTTGGAAACAAATCATACTGATACAATTCACAAGAAATTGATTTATTAACATAAATAGGAAGTGTCCTTTAGTTGATGGTCACTTATAAATCCCTTAAGTTTCAGTCAAACAGATAATAGTCCTCCCAATTGCCTACGATTCTAATGGCAACACAATCTGTCTACCAATAATCATGCTTGTATAAAATTGATCTGAAGTGACTAGAGCAAATGGTAAATAAAACACATATCCATTATCCAGTGCAAGAGAACACATTCAGCCAAGGGGTTCATGGTATCTAGGAACAAAATTAGAAATAACCAACGAGATGAAGGTTAGCTAAAAGGAAAAAAGCATTGGTAACAAGAAAGGCATCATAGCGAATATAATGTTGATGAACTTCCTACAATACATTTTACAAGAATAAAGAGTAGATAAAGCAATTTTTATCAATATTTAATATCTTCCAGGACATTGTCATCTGAAAAACTTAACAAAGGGAATTAAATCATAAAAGATGTAGAAGAGATGCAGCTATACAAATAAAATATCAGTGTATGTGCCCTGTGCAAAAATACGCTGCAGAGAAAGCAATTTTCCAACATTTGCAGGAAGCATAATAGATAGTAACAGACCAGTAATCCATCAATAATTGTTTCAGCTTAGCTTCCAGCCGGATAAACAGTGATGACCTCTCAAAATCCTGCTTATCATGTGCCGGTTCTATGAAATTTGCTTCAAGAACTCCTATAATATATAATATTACCAAAGCATTAATTGCTGAAACTTGAAGAAAATATTTCACAAAAAAAGAATGTAGAGGAAAGCAGAATACCAACAACAAAATTTCCTTTAGAAGCACCTTCACTAGTGACTTTCCAGAATGGCTGTAAAAAAATGCGGGCAGATAAAATATTAATTAGTTGCCAGGCAAGCATTCTAATAAATGTTATCAATGGCACTCAGCACTATGAACAAAGTTATGTGAAATCTCAAAAGTTTATTTAACTTTCTAGTCTGATGATTGAGTTATGAAATACAAATTTAAACAATGCTTATATGCAGTAAAAACACCAGTGAACTTATTTGCATGGATATAACAAAATGCATGAAAAGAATTCATTAAATCATACCCTTATCAGCCGATTTTTATGGTATACATTGAATCCATTGGCTCCAATATTAGGTGCCTCCTTAATGAAACCGACTGTTATTTCCGCAGCAGCCTAAATCCCACCAAATCCACATTAAAAAAAAAAAAAACACACTAGTGTGAAGGCTATGAAATAGTGTAAAATATTTCCGTAAAGGTTTACCCTCCACAGATGAACAAATAGAACTACTAAAATGGTCAGCATTCATCTAGAAATCACACTTTCTGACCTTTAAAGTTTAAACTAATGATTATTCCTAAAGAATATGTAAGACAGTATGGCCATACATATGAATGTCTGATTGTTGTACGATGACATAATTTTAGCTTCAATGTGACAGATGCTACTTATGAGACTCTTTGACTGTAGGCCAACATGATTTGAGTTACTTTTCATCTTGCTTCCCTGTTCTTGTTTGTATTGTGGTTGTTTGTTGAGTTTTTAGGAGGACCACTTGTCCTCCATGGCTTACACTCCCTCATTCTTTATCAATCAAAGTTTCTTTTTATGCAGAGATGTAGTCATGGAATTGAACTAGCAAATGGACACCATAAATGGAAGAAATCAACACTGGATCTTTCATCATCACTCTAGCCTTCATAGAAGTCCAGGATGCATCATACACATTTTACCATAAAGAACATTCCAAAGATGAAAGAGAAAAACTAATAATAAATAAATAAATAAATAAATTTGTTCCCATTTTTTATCATGTGTCTTACTTCTTTTGATGTCACTCCCAGCTGAGGCCGGTATATCGCCTTTTTTGAGTATTTCAAGTCATCTGCAATAATACACTGCTGTATAGGCTTCCCCCTCAATATAATACTGAAGTTTGTGAATTTTCTTAGGTATAAAATTGAAGCATAAGCCTACAGGGAAGAAGAAAAAAAATAGTCTACAACAGTCAAATATTAGCACTGAAAAATAGAAGCCAAATACAAAGTCAACGTATTTGAAAGCTCACCCTTAATGAATAGCGAAAGCTGTAAGAGATATGACATTGAAGTTCAACAGTTTTTCTGTGTGGTTGTGTCTGACCACGATTAGCTTCATCTCTCAATCGTATGTCCTGCATCAAGAATCAAAGTAATGAATGAATACTTCTAAAGCAAAACCCCCTGTATCTGTTTGACAGAGAGAGCACATATCATCAAAATATGGATAAAGAAAGAGATTAACAATCAGTATGAAAGCTCAGTTTGAATCTACCACAATTGATGGTAACATCAAGAAATAAACCAATCAAAATTGATGATGTAAGCTAAATTTTGGAATGAGAACAAAAGCAAAACCAACATGTTGGCATAACTCTTTGTGTCATCCATCTACTAGGATTTTTCATCGTTAACATTGTCAAAATGAGCTTTTCAATAAACTAATGCCTCAGGACAGGCCAAACCTCCTAATACAAAAAAGTACATAATATGATCATTCATTAAAACTCATTTCATCAAGCAATTATAAGAAAGATGGATCAAAGCAATTCAATGGATTATGAATGGGTATGCATTACCTTTCCTATTTTTAAATCTTGGTAAATGTATAGGTAAATGCTATCACAAATGAACAGTTAGCATAGAGCTAATTTTCACCTAAATATCCTCCCTACCTCATAGATTCAACCTTTTTATACCACAACATATACCATCATATCACATGTGCCTCTGGAAATGACTGAAAAATCCAAATAACAACCCACACAATATGAATCCTTCCTTCATTAAACTGTCATTAGTTGAAATACAAATGTATGCAATGCACCGCATAAAGAGCAGCACTTTCTAAGGTTCTAGTACTTCAAACTTCCTTGTAAATTCTCAGCCTCTCCCATTTGGCTCTCAACCTTTTACAAATCCTCCCTTAATGCAATTTCCATCTGAAGATGCAAGGATTTTTTTGAGAGCAACTCCCTTTTAACGTATGCAAATTTGACCAAAATCTATAAACCAACAAGATATTTCATTTCGAGGTCCTCCATATATAGGTTCTTAAGATTCTTAAGGAACAGGGGCCTCAACAGAGTAAAGCCAAATAATTGTAAATGATCAATATAGATAGAAGGTTGATATTGTATTTTAAAAATGCAATAGCTTCTGTAAAAATCAATATCATGCCAAGCGAATGATTTTGCAAAAGATACTATAATCATAATGAAAGAAGAAAGTGCTAAGTTGTAAACAGAACATCAAACTAGCAAAACATACCTCATCGTCATCATCAAAACTTAATTCATATATGCCTTCGTCATTGAGCCATAAGTTGTATATTATTATTTTTGTTCCATGTGGACCAATATCCTCAAACTGGAAAGCACAAAAAAACTAGTGAGACAAAAGAAAAAAGTATGTAAACAAACCCAATGATAGAAATAAATATTGTCTAAACAGTTCTAAACAAATAAAATTGTCTAAACAGTTCTAAAAATAATTTGCTTTAAACTAGGTGATGAGGACCAATAAAGTATACAAATGGTGCAATAGTGACGACACACTTGAAGCGAAGATTGCTTTATGTGAGGGAATGGTTGCACCAAAACAAAATCATGGTTTGACTAATTTAAATCTGATGTTTAAGACACTAAAACTCCCAGTACATGAACTACCTAATTATTGAATATATATATATAGAAAATAAACTTCTAGTAAAAAATAATAAAATAGGAACAACATCTGAAATTTACTAGTAAGCCTCCAAAATGAAACTAAATAAGTTCTGAAATAGTTTTGTAAATAAAATGGGTTGATATCATATTTTCATAAACAATAGGTGAAACCTAACCTATATAGGACTTCAGAAAAAAGGCCCGGTATTATGTTTTTAGGAGGAAGCCAAGATAAATGTTCAGGTCTTCTTAGGAATTTTTTTGTAAAAAAAAAAGGAAAAAAGTAAAGAAAGAATGTAGCATAACAAGGACTCCTTATGACAAAAGAAATACCACGCTGCTCCCTTCAAATCCCTCATGATGGCAAAATTTAAAACTCTAGAACTCAAATCATTTGTAAGAAAACTGTATGTCAAGTAAAAGTTTACAAGGAAAATTGTTTTATCTCTGCTACTGAATCTAAAAATCAGCTTCACATTGTTTCCTAGGTGTTTCAAATGCATTAGAGAAAAGAAAAAAGAATAATTAGACCTATGAAGAACCCATATTTGTTTCACTTAATTTAATCTACTTCATATGGGGGTAGAACTAGAACTTCACATTTGACGAGGGTGTAATCATGTTACATTTCAAAAATCATGATACAATTTGAGCACAAAATTCCCCCAAAAGGTTATCACTATAATTCTCATGCTATTAAAATATATACAATAAAACTATATTATAAAATGGTAAATTAAGAGGCAGCCAGCAGCAATTAGTCACAGTCGTCGAAAGTTGATATTAGTTGGTAAACTGGTGGGAACTTGCCAATGTGGCTCTTCTAGGTTCCCTTCCTTTTGATGTGTTTATTGAAACCTACGGATGGCTTTTAGAAAAGTGTGATTTGTTTTCCCTGAAAACAACTTATATTTCCCTTTGACAAAAAAAAAAAATTTCCCTTGAAAAAGAAAATTCCTAGAACATTGAAAAATGCAGAACATGAGCATCAATCTTCGAAGACTCTTCAAGATTATAACTTAATAAGGAGAAGACCTGGAACATATGCAGATGATTATGAATGTTACACAACATTTCATCTCGGTGCAGCAATGCCACAATCCACATCCCACATTGGTTGAGCATTTCGATTTCATTGGAAAATTTCTTAGGCCCAATAACCTCAAAAGCAATCTTAACTGCTTATTGATGGGTAGTGGGTACTATAAGTAATATCCACTGCAGTAATACTTCAGGTGCTAAATGGTTCCATAATGTAACAATCATTGGGAATGGTTGAATAAACCTGTTGCATAAGCATGTCCTTTGATGTGAAAGGAGACCACTCAAGGATCATTTTCAAGTTGGAAGACCAATCATCTTGTGAGCTGTAAATTATTGGTTCTGCCCAATTGCCAGAAATGTCAAAATCAACCTGAAATAAGTAGAAACAGAAACTGAAATGTTAGTCATGGTCAATGCAGTAATCACTAAAAACTGCACATTATCGATAACAAGAATTACCATTGGAACAATAACGTCATCCTGTCCGGTTTTCAGCAATAAGGTATAGGATAAAAGCCCAACACTCTGAGTTGCTTTGCTAAAGATCAAAAGTACAAACAGAGAAATCAGTCTTGAAAACAAAACTTGGTTTCCACAAGTACTAAATAGTTTCAACTTTTCCTTATTAACTGAGATGTGATGGTGTAGCAGTTTTATACATGATGGACAAAAAGTGAAAAATAAATAATAAGCTTTAACAGTGAGCATGTTTACAGCAAACAAAAGCCTATCAAGGAAAAAAAATGTGCACAAAAACTCGGATGTGATCTGCATTCTAGTCGAGTAATTTTCAAGTTCCAGAATTCTGAGCACCAATTACATCTATCATCAATGCTTTTCACACAGAAATGCAATGCAATAGAAATCACAAAATGGAAAAAAAATTTAAAAAAAAAAAAAACACACAGCAGGCTATTTCATAAAAAAGCCAAAGGCAGAAAGACTGCTCCTGACATTTCTTCAAATACTTGCAATATTTTTGAACCATAGGTGAAAATCATGTGATAATAAATTATCAACTTAATCAAGTTGCATCCAACTGTTAAAAAGCAGAATCATTCAATTCCAGAAAGAAAGAGCGTAAAAGAAATAACAACTCATATATTAGACTGAAATATGAAGCATGTTGCATAAGCCAATGAGGGTAAAAACACAAGTACCTTGCATGAGATGCACGAGTGAAAACAATAACATCAGCACCTAATCGCATGGTACTTGTCTTGAATCCATTCCCATCTGGAAATAAACATGCTCTTCAGAAATGCAGAACCAAGGATTTGAATGTGACAAATGCAGGCTACAAAAATTTGAGGGCAACCAGAGTAAACATCCTAAGAAAATATGTGTGCAACTTTGCATCTTCTTTGATATCAGAGCACGACCAACATAACAGACTGTATAGCATTAGGAATACATGCTAAGTACAGATTGAAGCAGCCCCTGTAGCAAAAAGCAATGTTTCCTCACAAAGATCAACAAAAGGCTTTCTTCAGCAAGCCTACTTGTTTCCTTTCACTTTTTTGTACCCATCCGTTTATTTTCTCCTGATGGGAATGTTATACCAGAAGTTGAGAACTGATCTAAAAGGCCCTATGATGAAGGCCATTTGCAATATGTTGATAAAAGGCATACCAAAACTGGTACGAGCAAGTGACAATCTAGCACATCCAATAATGAGAAGTTTAGATGAAAACTTGGCTATGTTGGTAATCCTGTTTTGATATTCTAGGTGGGAAAGTTCCAGGACTTGATCATTTTAGGGAACAGGAGTATCATTTTTTCAAATTTCCAGCTTTGCAGGAAAATCTATATGGATGTCGGATGTCCATGGAGTCTTTACATTTACTTGACTCCTAAAATACTATCCCATTTAGATTTCCTTGGAATCCAAATACTTGGAGGACTAGGACTAGCTCTGGGAATCCAGTTCCTTAAAGTCTAAGAGTTGCTTAGGGTCTTTAAAACGTCATGCTCGCAATGCTTCTGTATTCAGTCTTCAGAACATAAAAACTTCAGCAATTTTTGAACCATGAATTTTGCAAAGGTTTGATGCCTGTGAAACCATGGGTACAAAACTAATGTGAGACCTGGAATCCCAAATTTTTCTTTATTGTTTAAAGCAACCAGATCTGAAATAATGACAGATCTCAGCCACTTAAAATCAACCTTTCATCCTCAGTTGCCCATTTTAGTTTCTACATATTCCAAGCTCAAAATTAAAAATAATAACCTATTTCAGCCACCTAAAATCAACCTCTTGTCCTCAGTTGCCCATTTAGTTTCTAAGTATTCCAGGCATGAAATTGAATCAAAGCAAGTCTAAGAAACAAAACATGCAAGCTTTATTTGTCACCCTAAGTCCTTAATGCGCATCCGTAAGTCCGACAAATGCCACAAGACGTGAAGTACAATGAAGGCATGTAATTATCAGTACAAGCCTTAAAATACCACAGCACAAAGGTTAGATGGCTGTTAAGTGCTTCCATCTTAAAACCTAGTTTCCTCACCACACTGTTAAAACCCCAATTCTAAGATTCCACCCAAAACCTCCAACATCAGTTCTCTAGAAAATATGATGTCCATCCTTGCCTAGATTCGATTTCGACTCTTGTAAATGGTACACACTTGAATGTGCCCACATCGTGCAACATTCACCTTTGACGTGAAAGACTAAGACTGCAAAACTGCATTCAAGCCTTACTGGATAATACGAATTCTGAAGTTTTGAGCATCAATATGATTTGGAAATTAAAAACAGTATATACAATGTAAGAAATCAAGCCAAAAATACATGCAAAATTCCAGATATACGCATAGTCCTTACAACCTTAGGTCCATAATTATATGGGGAAGCCCGGAGGTTAAAGCATCACATCATAAAGAAAAATAGAATATGATCATGCAATGTGGAACAACCATCCAAAATGCAATTGAAAGCCATATTATGCAATAAAAAAATCCAAAAGTTACATTGTCCAATAGTTTTGTTCGATTTCTTTGAAGAATAACCCAAGCTCATGCATTTCCGAATAGCATCAGGATCCATTCCACCACCATCATCTGCATAGAACTTAAGAAAATTATTCATTTTCATAATGAATGCAAGCCCATGCATGAAATAATCCACTAATTAAAAGCAGCAGTTGATGCTTATGGATACATGCCTTGGAAAAGTAAAGCAGGAGAGTTGTCCTTCATAACATCAATTTTATCAACCTTCAGAAATGTTGCCCCATTATGAATCTGAAAACACACAGGCATATGAATGCTGCTGACACAATTAACTTATCCAAATATCTTGTTGGATTTATTTATCTAATTCATGCAAGCATATCTTGTCCTCTAAAGACAGCTTTCAGGATCCTCAACTGAGACAACAAGAAAGACAAAAGCTCACCCATCTAACAGAAAAAGGAAGATGAAAGAAGGCATGAATAGTAGTACAAAACTAAGAGATAAGTGATTCTGTTGCCTCATTTCTCTTACAAAGACTAACTGATGATGCATCATTTCTTCTTTTAATAAATTCGCTCTTCTCTTTCATATGTTCCAGATATAAACTGACATCATAAAATTCAGTATAATTAGGTGCAGGTGTACCCTCCCCATCGCGTGCAAACCTTCAAATAATACTCTCCTAGTCATGTAAAAATCTTAAAAGAATCATACTGAGTTTGAAAGTTCTTATGGGAAACCAATATAATCGAATAATTTATAATTTTATAATTGGTTGCAATTTTGGCCTGCTGGGTTACCCAAAAAGAATTGCACACAATATTCCCTTCAACTATACTAAAGGGCCAAGCTAAATGCACAACCTAATACTACCATACCCACCCCCGAACACCAACTAAATCAGAGTGAGAGAGTGAGAGAAGTGTGAACCCAATTATAGAACTCTGTGCATCCTGTCAACTGCATCACTGTTCCTCAAGTGTAAACTCATAGTTGCTAAAGGTCTACTTGAAGTCCTAGGCTCTAATGCCTCTACAAGATTAAGATGTGCTTCCTCAACCTATATGAACTATAAAAGCCATAGAGTTGCCAGAAATGTTGTTGCCTTAAAACAAAAAAAAATCATCAAAATCTTACTGGACCACCATCATTAGACTCAAAACATCCCTGCCAGACTAACACCAGAGTACTAGACAATCCCATCCTTCCATTTCCTGCATCCACAGTTCAAACTCTATCTTCTGACCTTGATTTCGATCATATCTCTGCTCTTAGATTCAGTTTGTCAGTTTCTTGTTGCCCCTTCCTCATCCCGATGTTGACTTTTTTTAAAAGAGAAAACAATACTCTTTTGAGGGTATTATACCAATTTTGAATTTCTTGGAGTCTTTGGAATCAGTCCAAGTCATTAGCTTTGAAGCTCATATTACCAGGTACAAAACATGCATCGCTATTGATTAAAAAATTTTGGAGTTCATATGAGCTCTATTTTTTTAATGTTAAAAGAAATTGTTTATGAAATGCACAAATAAATAGTGTTACTTTATGTCCTTTATCTTAGTGGTAAGGTTATAAAGTTCAAATTGATGGTCAGAATGTTTTCAGCATTCGTCTACTTAACTTTATCCATTAGCATTAGCAATCTCTTGAATTTATGAAATAGTCATTAATTTTGAATTGTTTTTAAAAAATATCACTTCTTTAATGCCTTATCTCTCATACGACTCCTGCACATTGCACCTATGCTACAAGACCCTTTTGAACCTAACTATGCCTTGTGCCTTTTATAACATCGTGTGTACTGAAGACCAAAATGAATAACAAGCATTTGAGAAGACCATGAACAACAAACAACTTAGAATAATAATGATGCACGTGATTGTGCAACTTCAGAAAAAATTAAGGTACACCATACATATGACCTGAAACCCATATTGTGAAATGAAAAAATATAAATGAAGCAACAACAAAATAAAACCAAGCAGCAAAAATATAAATGAGACACAACACTTAAACCTCTAACAATCCTAGTGCACTTCATTGATAATTATTACCAAAAGTTTTCAAATTTGTTTTATCAGCAAATTCTTGCACAATTACTAAATACTTGTTCAATGGTTTTATGCTCTTTTTCTTGTAAACCAATAACAAACTCAAAGCTAGCAATTAAAATTTTATTGAAGCCAACAAACATCTCAATACAGATTTTAGATAACTAATTTCATCAGTTTCTAAAATTAACAAAAAGATATTCTACACATCTTATAGCAATAACATAATTCAATAGCAAAGCAAAAGCAGAAATGAATTTTGACTTGAATGATACCTCATCAACTGCATTATCTAGTAGCTCAGCAATTGCTGTCAAAACACATGACAAAACCATAAGTCCAAGAAAATGAGAAAAAAAGTACAGTATAAAATATATTCCCACATGCTTTGTCAGAATGTTACTAATAGAGCAGCTAACATAACAAATGAAAGTGCAATGAGAAAAGTTATGTTTGCCATACATGATCAAGTAAATAAACAATAATCTTTCATGATTTAGGCTCCATTTGCTTTGTAGATAACAGCTTGTTCATGGAGTAAAGTTAAAGTGTTTCTGCCACTTGTTTAATGTTTTAAAAAATATTTTAAAACAAGGAATGACATAAGAATTATCACTTGAAAAATTTCAATCACTTGAACAAAAGGAATTGATAACTCCATAGAAGACTAAAAGTTGACTTCTCATATTGAAATTGAATCAATTATTTCTCTATACTAAAAGAACATCTTTCACTAACTAATTCTCCTACGACAATGAAACGTCAAAGCATATTAAAACTGAAAAAGCATATCTACTGCTTTAAAAAAAAAAAAGCAAAATTTCGGTCTTCATCTCAAAAACAAAGCACAATAGTATCCATCATTGCATGAAAATTACAACTAGCTCTGAATGTTACTGCAATTTAAATAAAATATTACATAATAAATAATTTAATAAATGTGAAAGCATCAGTCATCTAACATAAGCCTTCAAAACCAATAAATTGAAAATCATAGGCATCATTGTTTCTTATGTAAAATCAAATTGAAGAAAAAAAATGAATAAATAAATAAAATACCTCCAAAAGCCCATTTATGAGAAGTTGCATTTGAATGCAGAAACTTAGGATGGACTCGTGCATGCTCCAATTGCCCTGTACATAACATAATAATATCAATTGCAAAATTATTAAAAATACTGAAAATAAAAAACTGCATTTGGAGGAGTGAGCATGTGTGTAACCTTGAGCAGTAGCGATTCCGGAAGTGGGGCCCACAGAGTAAGCTCCAGCTTTCCAGAAACTTCGGCACTCCAGACTTTGATTGTTCGGC
>CATIWK010415566.1:0-17711 GCA_949634005.1 Mallotus japonicus
AACTCTTATTTGTAAGGTTGAAAGAGTGAGCCTTAAACTCTTGTGTAAACTCAATCTTGTGAATAAGATTGTGGGTGATTGAAAATCCTAACTTGGGGATAAGTTAGGTGGAGACGTAGGATTGTTGTTGAATCCGAACTCATTAAATCATTGTGTTCTTCATTCTTCCCTCTCAACATTCTTTCAATTGTTGTTTGAATCCTTTTAATTTTTTATTTTCATTCGATAGCCCTATTCAACCCCCCCCCCCTTTAGGGCTCTCTCAGGTACCTATTTAGGAAGAAGTCTTAGCATGATCATGACACGGCCATGTTTTGAGTCGTTCCATGCACTAGATGAGACAGAGGACATGCCTCAGTGCACGACTATACTTCTGGTTATGTTACACTTTGGCTAACTCAAAAAAGTTGAAGTTGTATAACACAGCTTGGACACGGGCATGCTTGAAGTCGTGTCCCATTTTATGCAAAAGCATAAACTCTGAAGCAAACAACACGACCTCACTACGGCCATGTCATTGACCGTGTCACCTTCAAGATAATTGAAGAGAAGTCAAACACGGGCTAAGGCATGACCATGGTTCAGGTTGTGCTGAATAAAAAAAAAACATTCCTTCTTTATTTTAGATTAGGAAACTTGGGTAAGTTTGGAATCTATGATTGGTGACCTATATAAGAAGACATTCCATAATTATTTAAGGTTGTTGATGAACTTCAGAAAGAGCCCTAAGCAAGGAGCAAGAGTGTTATTAAGGAGACAACAACGAGATTTTATCAACTATTCTTCTCCTTCTCAACTCTATTCATGTTTAAATTATTTTTATTGTTGAAGAATTTTATCATGTGTAACTAAACCCCTTAAGGTTTAGGTTTCTGTAGCTAGACAATCACTTGTTTGGATCTCTATTTCTATTCAATAGATTAGTTTTCAATCAATTTTATGAGTTGATCTTAATTGTTCTTGTGTTCGATTTTAGACCCAATTGAATGCATGTATGTAGGTAAATTAGAGACAACGAAAGTTGCATAATTTATGCTCATAAACTTATAAAATTTAGGAACATCAATCATGAAAGTAGACAAATCCTTTGGGGATCAATAAATTGCTAAAAAGCTTAATGAGCCCTAATTAATTGACTTGACCATGAAAATAGGTGGCAATTAGTTTTGACATGCTTAAATGATTTTGAAAGGGACTTTAGGCAATCTAGAGTGATTTACCCTTAACTGCTAATGTATTGAATTATGAAATGATCCTGTAATTCAAGTGATATATAGTGAAGAAAATCCAAACTCTAGTTCTTTAATTATTGAATTTAAATTGATAATTTGAAATTGAGATTGAAAATTATTCTTGTTCTTTATTTTGTTATTTACTTTCATTTTATTTCATTATTGTTAACTTGTAGAAATACAATTATAGCTAGTATTTGGTATTAATCTCCTAGTAGGAACGACACTCATACTTACTTTTACTACTTTGTTGTGAACCGTGCACTTGTCGAAAATAGCTAACAAAATAAATCTGGACCTGATTTGTTATGAGCTTATTGTAGACTAAGGGTGTAAACAAGCCGAGCTAAGCTGATCTTTTAAAAGCTTGAGCTCGGCTCATTAAGTTTTTGATACACTCTAGCTTAGCTTGGCTTAAATTTAACTTGTTTAATTAGACAAATGAGCTGAGCCTGAAATTATCTTTTTTAGGAAATATCACTGCATGTCCCCTTTGACTCATTAAATTCGTTCGTGCCCAAGTTTTTCTTTCAGATATGTTTTTCAAGTTTTCACTTTTGTACCCAAAATGGCTCCGTGTTCTCATTCCATAATTTCGGCGTTTTCCATTTTTTTCATTTTTTTTATTTTTTAATTTTTCTGTAATTTTTTTACCTATTTATTATTTTTGAAGGCATCTTTAATTTAAGTTGATTGTATGTATTTATTTAATTTGTATATTTTAAATCATTTAATTTTACATTCTAAATAACAATTTTTTTAATTTTAAAACTTACTATTATTTGGAACATAAAAATTAAGCTAATTAAATTAAAAATTACCCATAGTCTTCAATAATTATTTTTTTATAATTATTTAGAATTTAGAAATTAAACTAATTAAAGTAAAAATTACCTGTAGTATTCAACAATTATTTTTTAATAAAAATAACAAATAAATTATGAAATATATCAAATAAATTATTTTTTTTATTATTGATACTAATAAAAGTAAAAATTATCTTTATGGTCTTAATTTTTTTATTAATGATGAAAAAATTGAAAAAAAAAACAGCAACAAAAATCAACAAACATCAATAACTGCAATTTTTTGTTGCTTTTGTTGATTTTAGTTGTTTCAGTTGTTGTGTTCAATTGTTTTTGTCGTTTCTATTTGTTTGTATTTGTTGATTTTTGTTAAAAATAAAAAAAATAACAACAAAATTATGAAATATGTCAAAAAATTATTATCTTTGTAATTAATACTAATAAAAGTAAAAATTTTATTTATAACCTTAGTTTTATTATTATTAATGACAAATTAATTTAAAAAAACAATAACAAAAATCAACAACAATCAACAACTGCAATGTTTTGTTGCTTTTGTTGATTTTTGTTGTTTCAGTTATTGTTTTCAATTGTTTTTGTTGTTTCTGTTTGTTGATTTTTGTTAAAAATAAAAAATAACAACAAAAAAAATAAAAATTATGAAATATATCAAAAAAAATTATTATTTTTATCATTAATACTAATAAAAGTAAAAATTTTTATTTATGACCTTCATTTTATTATTATTAATGACAAAATAATTTAAAAAACAATAAAAAAAACAACAACAATCAACAACTCTAAAATTTTGTTGATTTTTTTTTTGTTATTTCAGTTGTTGTTTTTAGTTGTTTTGGTATGTTGATTTTTTTTTTTTGATGTTACAAATACATCATAAGGATTGTAAACTTGTTACATATTGATGATCAATAAGTATCAAATAATTTTTTTTATTTAAAAAGTTGTTAGTCATTTTAATAAACAAATTAAAGTAAAAAAAAATAAAATCCTTATTCTTTAAGAATATAAAATGAGAAAATTTTGTTTATTTATTGTTGTTACAACATTTGAAGTTATTTATTGCTTGGTTTAACAACAATTGAAGTTGTTTAGCTCATAATTATTCATTTGAAAAAAAAAATCTTAAGAGAAAAAAATATTGAAAAAAAAAAAAGAAATCATTGAGAATAAAATAAATCATTGAGAAAAAAGAAATATTAAGAAAAAAAAAAAGAAATCATTGAGAATAAAATAAATATTGAGAAAAAAAATTAATATTAATATATTAATATTAAATAAATTATTAATTAATATTATTAATTTAATATATTAATATTAAATAAAAATTAATATTAATATTATAAAATTAATATTAAATAGAAATAATTAATATGAAATATAAATATAAATTTATTAAATAGAAATATAAATAAAAATTAATATTCAATAATGCAAGTTCATTATTTAACTAGTATACATTCATTAGATAAAATATATAGGTTCATTACTTAAATAATGTAGGTTCACTATGAATAAACTGTAGGTTCATTAGTATTTGCCTATAATTTCATTAGTATTTTGCCTACAAGTTCATTGATATTTGCCTATAAGTTCATTAGTATTTGCCTAGAAATTCATTAGCATCTGCTTACAGGTTAATCAAATTAATAATAAGTTCATTACTTAATAATATTATTAATTTAATATGTTAATATTAAATAAAAATTAATAATAATATAATAAAAATTAATTGGATGTCAGCCAAAGTGATTATTTGTTTTCGACGGAATCTCTTTTGCTTGACTGGCTTTATTGATCATTGACATATTTGGATATCCCCTCTTGAACTTTTATGGAGACTTTCATATAATTATGCTGGTCTATGAACAATGGATTTATATGTTAAAAAACTTGAGGTGTTTAACTATTCACGATGCTATATGTGCAGCTGTTGCTGCACATGCTAACCTGTTGATATAGTTTATGTTTTTTTGTGTCTGTATTATGTGATACAAAGAAGTCTTTGTTTGGAAATTTATGTTGATAATTTGTGAAAGATGATACTAATCAATCATCATGAATAAAAATTAATATTAATATGTTAATATTAAATAGATTATTATTTAATATTATTAATATTAATATTATAAACTTAATATTAATATTAAATATAAATATGAATTTATGAAATAGAAATATAAATAAAAACTAATATTAATTAATGCATGTTTATTACTTAACTAGTATAATTTCATTAGATAAAATAGTATGTTTATTACTTAAATAATGCATGTTCATTATAAATAAATTATATGTTCATTAGTATTTACTAACAGATTCACGAAGAATGAAGTATAAGTTCATCACTACTTGTACACAGGTTTATTAACTATGGTTTCATTACTACTTGCGCACAAATTTGTTAACAATAAACTATAAGTTAATTACAAGTTGTGCACAAGTTCATTAACAATGAACTCTATGTTCATTAACAATGAACTCTACGTTTATTACAACTTTTATTATTTTAAAATACAAAATAAGTAAATATAAAAATACATTAATTAAATAATTTTAATAATTTATTATTTTAAGATACAAAATAAATAAAAATAAAACTATATTAATTAACTAATTTACAAGGTGCAGCCATTAATTGTAATTCTATAACAGTCTACCTAAATTCAATGGTCTAGAGAAATAAAGAAAATGGTTAAAGAAAAAAAAAAGAGCCTCCAGAGAAATTGTTTAGCATGTAAACTTGGAGTTGATAAAAGGAAAAGAAAAAAGTGGGAAAAGAAGGTGGGCAATAATTATTTAGCATGTGAACATATTTTTTTTTCACACGTACTATTGACCCTTAGTCCATTTTGCAATATGGATAGGGGTCCATGGTATAACAATTGTATAAACAAGCTCGGCTTCAAATGGGCTCGTTCATTAAAGCTCGAGCTCTACTCATAATAGTTTGCTCACAAAAACTTCATAGTGTTAGGAACTGAATTTTGGGCTTGCTAAAAGATATTGAAAGCACTATGATGATCATCATTCCAATAATCTCATGAAAACTGTCGTGAAATGAAATAATAAAAGACTTTGGAAAAGTGTAATCAAAATCTTTTTAAAAAAATTGTGTTACGATTAAATAAAAAATAATTTTCTCTGATACCCCACATGTATATTTCTATTCAATTAAGGGTTTATTTTCCTAAATAAAGGTTACTTGCAGAGAAAGGAAGATCAATCCAAATAGGAAGAGAAGTCCCTCATTAATAAGACTCTTGGATCAGGTTGAAACTCCTCCAATAGGCACAAGTCCTACATGAAAGAGAAATCCTATTCCTCTCAGATTTGAGCATTACACTCTCTATAAATACTCTTCACCTCTCCCCTTATTATTTTATTCTATTCTTTTAGCTCATTACTCTCTCTTGACCTCTCTAAATTCTCTCTACCTTCTTTGACTTAAGCATTTGAGGGTTTGTGGGGGAAACCCCACATATCACCTTGCCCCTTTGTTGATTGCTTGACTGCAGGACTCGGAGGTTTCGGAAATCAAGTTATCAAGCGGCGCCGTCTATGGGAAACTCTTGAGTCAATGCCATTATCACCTACCAAGAAAGGCAACTCATATCATGGCATCCAATCCACCACCAACTACAAATACTTAGATCAATCCACCGGGTACAACTCCAGATACTCATATCAATCCTTCAGCTCCCATTCCTTCCATCAATCCCTCAACCCCCATCCCACCAATTAATCCATTGGCTCTCACTTAACATGTCAGACCATCATCATAAATTCATTTTGACACACATACACTGTTCAAAGTTACTTATGGTTGGACAACTCCAAGCACGAGCTTTACTTAATATACTCCCCTGCATCATACTAGCAGACCTATTCCTTCTATATCTTTGCTAAGCCTATAAGGAACTCATGTCATAAACACACCAGACCTAAACACCGTAACCCAAACACTCAACCTACCTCTATCAAATAAAGAGGCAATGATTAATAACATCCAATCCCAGATGATCCTAATGCAACAACAGCTAAATGCCCTAATCCAAGACAATAATCTCGGAATAGCTAATCTGGAGAATAATGTGATCATACCACTAGTAGCAACTCAAAGCGTACTCGGTGGGAGCAAAGAAGCTCGAAAAAATCCGAAGGAGGAATCTAGCACGAGTCGTTCAGCTTTAAATGATTTACAAATAGCTTAGAAGGTTGAGCAAATAATCCATAAGGCTCGAATTGGACCAAGGAAGGAGGATGAATATTTCCTGGAAGGAACAACGCCCTTTATGAGCAGAATTAACAAAATAGAGATCCCATCCAAGTTCAAATTGCCTCAGTTAGAGCAATATGATGGCACCGGAGATTTGATTAACCACGTGTCATCATTCAGAACAAAGATGCTCCAGCATGTAAATGAAAAAATTTTATGCCGAGTCTTCCCCAGCACACTCACCAAAAACTGCTCAGAGGTGGTTTTATCAGCTCTCAAAGAACTCTATTTTATCTTTTGAGGAGTTGGTTAAGAAGTTAGAACTCGATTTATCACTAACGTCCCTCCTGCCAATAGTATAAATGATCTCTGGATATGCAGATAGGCAGTCAATGAATCATTGAGAAGCTACCTGGATAGGTTCAACAAAGTAGTTATGCAGATTGAAAACTTAAGTGATGAAGTGGCTATAGAAACAATGAAGAACAGAACTCGTTTGGGGAAACTCAAAGATAAAATCTTGACGAAAGAGCCTCGCACCTTCTCCGAAGTTATGTCCATGGCTACAAAGCTAATCAAGATGGATCATGGCAGAAGGCTACATTAAGATGATGAAAAGCCACCTTATAAGAAGAATGAGAGAATTGATCTAAGGAGGTGCACAGCTCCTCAAAACAACTTCAGAAAGCCAGCGAAGGGATTCATAAGGGAAACTGAAAGATATACATCTCCAAATGCCTCCAGATCAAAATTCTCATATGGATAAGACAGAATGAAGTGGGCATAACTCCAGCTAGAAAGTTGAGTCTACCCAAAAGAGGATTGTCGGACATGAGGTATTACTGTCAATACCATCAAGATTTTGGGCATGAGACAGACACATGTCGAGATCTCAGATGGGCGATTGAATAATTAATCAAGAACAGGAAGCTGGGAAGATTCACGAGAGACCGAGATTCAAATGATCAAATTGGAGATAAGCCTGACTCAAAGAAAGCTTGTAATGAGGTGGCTAAAGTCATCAACATGATTGTCGGAGGAGAGACATCCGCTGAGAAGAAGTGAAAAAGGCCTTGGAAGGAAGACTATCGAGTATCTAAATAAAAGCCAGCTATCACTTTCGGACATGATGATGGTGAACATTGCAGGCATCCTCATTATGATGCCTTGGTCATCACAAGCTTCTGTGGAGGAACAACCCAGCCAATGGGAGTGGTAGAACTAATAGTGGAATTTAGAGACTGAGAAACCAGTGATATAAAGGTAGTTAGATATTTATTTAATATAGTAGACCTTCCGTTCACTTACAATGGTATCATCGGAAGGCCCATTCTTTACAAGATTGATGCAACCATGAGTATCAGGTGGTTGACTATGAAGGTCCCTCTGGAAGATCGAGTGTTAACAATCCTTAGAGATCAGTCTATGGCCAAGCAATGTTACTAATTGGCTGTCAAACCTCAGATGGAAGCATTCCTTTTAGAATCTTTAGAGACAGAAAAATAAGGTGCCAATCCAAAGCCAGTTGACCAAGTCCAGACTTTGCAGATAGCTGAAGGCAAGACAGTTAGGATTGGTGGCTAGCTTGACGAAGACATCGGGAGGGGAATAAGTGAAGTTCTTAGCAAACACTCAAGCAACTTTGCCCCAAAAGCATACGAGATTATAGGAGTAGATCCTTGGATTGCATCATATAGCCTAAACACCAACCTAGGGGTGAAACTTGTAATTCAAAAGAAGAGGAAATTCGTATATGAGAAACAAAAGGTGATTGTTGAGGAAACAAAGAAGCTATTAGATGTCGGGTTTATCAAGGAAGTCACACATCCAGATTGGGTAGCCAACGTGGTACTGGTCAAGAAGTCAAATGGCAAGTATAAGTTATGTGTTGATTACATAGACCTCAACAAGGCATGCCCAAAGATAGCTATCCATTGCCAATAATTGATTAGTTGGTAGATTCAACTGCCTGTCACAGCCTATATAGCTCCATCGACGCTGCTCAAGGGTATCACCAGATTTTAATGAAGAAAGAGGATCAGGAAAAAACATCGTTCATCACCCATGAAGGCTTTTATTGCTACAAAGTTATGCCTTTTGGGTTGAAGAATGTTGGAGTAACTTATCAGAGACTGATGAACCATGTATTCCAAGATCAAATTAGGAAGAATGTGGAAGTATATGTATATGACATCATTGTCAAGAGCCAACGAGTAGAGCAACACGTTGAGGATTTTGAGCAAATCCTCCACATACTAGACCAATACCGGTTCAAGCTGAATCCAGACAAGTGTGCATTTAGAGTAAAAGCGAGAAAGTTCTTGGGCTTCATGATTTCATATAGGGGAATAGAAGCAAACCCGGAGAAGATGGGAGCCATTCTAAATATAAAAGCTCTGAAGTCACTGAATGAGCTTCAAAAACTCGATAGCAGAATTACAACACTCAAAAGATTTTATCTCATGCTCAGCAAAGAAATGATTACCCCTCTTCCAAGCTTTGAAGAATACTAACAAGTTTGAAAGGAACAATGAATGTCAAGCAAAGTTTAAGGAAATTAAGAAGTTCTTGTACTCACCGCCATTACTCAATAGGCCAATTCGAGAAGAAACCTTATACTTGTATCTTTCCATTGGTCATAAATCAATTGCTTTAGTATTAGTTCAAGAGGAAGGAAGCCAACAAAGCCCAGTTTACTATGTTAGCAAGATGCTTAGAGGCTCAGAAATCTGGTATCCCAAATTAGACAAGCTTGCAATGATGGTTGTCCATACATCATAAAAGCTCAAACAGTACTTTCAGGCTCACTCAATTATTGTCAAAACTAATTTTCCTCTAAGGAAAATTCTCCAGAGACCTGAAACTTCCAGACGTCTTGTTCAATGGTCGGTTCAATTAGGCGAGTTTGATATCAGCTATAAACCTCACCAGTAAATAAAGGCTTAGCAGACTTCATCCAAGAAATGACAGTAGAGGATGTTATCTTTTTATCATACCTGGAATGGAAATTGTACATAGATGGAGCATCTAGAGTGCAAGGTTCGGGAGTCGAAATTGTTATGATTAGACCAAGCAAGGTCAAAATCAAATATGCAGTCCAGATTAAATACAATGCCATTAATAACGCAGCTGAGTATGAAGCATTAATCACAGGACTTAAGTTAGCCATAGAGGTCAGAGCTGAGCACCTCAAGGTTTACTCTGACTCTCAACTAGTGGTTAATCAAGTCAAAGGAACCTATCAGGTCAAAGAGCCGAGCATAATTAAGTATGTAGAAAAGGAAAACAGCTCCTAAAGAAACGTAAGCAGGAAGGGGGACAGTGGGAAATACTGTAAATTCCCAGGAGTGAAAATATAGAAGTAGATCTGCTAGCAAATTCAGCATCAAAAGACAGCCAATTATTCAAAGAGCTTGAGCTAACCGAGGAACTGACCAAACCAAGCATTGAAGAAGTGGAAATGATGAACACGGCAGAGTGGATGAAGCCAATCATTCAGTATCTGGATCAGGGTATCTTGCCCCAGGATAAACTTAAAGCTTAGAAACTAAAACTCAGAACTGCACATTACTTTATCTATAATGGTGAACTTTATAAAAGATCTCTGTCTCACCCATGGTCAAAGTGTTTGTCTCCAGAAGAAGGCAACTACGTGCTGAGGGAGATCTATGAAGGAATATGCGGAGCTCATGAAGCCCAAAGTTCATTAGTCCAGAAAGTATTATTGCAAGGATACTACTTGCCAAACATGTCCAAAGATGCATTACAGCTTGTCCAAAAATGCAACAAGTGCCAATAATTTGCTCTTCTGACTCACAAGCCTTCTAACACTCAATATCCAATTGGAAGTCCATAGCCCTTCGCTGTTTGGGGAATGGATATCTTAGGTCTATTCCCAGTCTCAACATCCTAGAAGAAGTTCCTAATTGTAGCCATTGATCACTTTATCAAATGGGCAGAGATCGAGGTTGTTCCAATTATTACAGAAGCTTGGATTCAACACTTCTTTTGGAAAGAGGTTATTTGCAGATTTGGCATACCTCATACTTTGATCACAGATAATGGGAAGTAGTTTGACAATGAGAAGTTTAAGACATTCTGTTAAGATATGGGCATCAAACTCAGGTTCACATCAATAGCTCATCCTCAGACGAATGAACATATAAAAGTCACTAATAGAATCATTATGCAAGGGTTAAAGAAAAGATTAGAGAAGAAGAAAGGAAACTGGGTTGAAGAACTCAACAATATCATCTGGGCATACAAAACAACACCTAGAAGCTCAACAGGAGAAATGCCCTTTAGGCTGACATACGGAATGGATGCAGTGATACCTGTAGAGATCGGATCATCAAGTTACCGAGTGATAGGGGAGTTAGATCCGGACATCAACAATCTTAATGCTTGGATGTGCCTGGATTTTCTTGAAGAAAGAAGGGAACGAGCATCCATCGTCTTAAAAGCTCAGAAATAGAGAGTTGTCGAGTATCACAACAAATATGTCCGACTAAGGCAATTCAAGGTCGGAGATCTCGTGCTGAGAAGAGCGGACATTGGCAAAGGCAGCTCTGGAACAACCAAGCTCGAACCTAATTGGGAAGGACCTTATCAAGTTACATAAAAAACTACTAAAGGGACGTATAAGATGAAAGATGTGCAAGGAAAAGAGTTGCCTCGATATTGGAACTCAGATAGCCTTTAAAAATATTATCAGTAAAAAGAATTGTACTAAAAAAAGCAAAGTTCTGATGAAATAAAAGTACTATTTCATTGATTTTCGAATATCATTACATCAGTTCAAAAAAAAAGAGAAAAGAAGAAGAAAATCTACTGAGTATTTACATTAGCCTCAGTTTCAAGAGGCAAGATACCATTAGCAGGCAATGGATTTGTACTTTTTGAGAATTGATTCTTGAGCATTGAAGAAATTTTAGCAGCAATGTTATCAGCTTCAGCAGTTGATTTCTCTCCAGCAACCTTTGGATCAATCGGTTGCTCGGAGGCAGATTTCTCAATAGCGGCAACTTTCTTTCCAGCAATCTTTGGATCTATTCGTTGCTTGGCAGCAAACTTTCTTACAGCATCTTCCTTAGCAGCTAGCCTTGCTAGGTCGTTGGATGTTAACTTTTCTAGCTCAAAGAAATCCAAATCACCATGCCGAGCAAGCAGCACCCTCCAATACTCATACTTGTAGGCTTTGAGGAATCCCTTTACCATCTTTTGATAAGTTTTCATATCATCGCTTTAAGATTTCCTCTCTTCAGTTAATTCTTTTTTCAAAGTGTCAAGCTCAGAATCTTGCTTCTTTATTCTTTCAATAAGCTGAGCTTGTGAATGCTCGAGCTATTGGATCTTCTTTCAGTAAGACTTACCAGCACTTATTTAAGGATTAAAATGAATTTCAAGAACCTTTTGCTCTTAGGTCAGGTCTGTGACCCCCTGTTCTTGCTCCTGCGTCTCTATTTACTCGTCATATGAAAGGTCCAGCTCGTTCACAAAAGCATAATAGTCAGCCATCTACAAATAAAGAAAAAGCAAAGTAAAAAAGATACCTTCATGAAGCTCGGAACTTACCATCATTGTTTCTATTCAGGATGTTCGGATATACTCTCCAGATGTACCGCTGAGAAAAAGTCTCAGTAGATATGCTTTCCATCATGCCCTGCTAGCGCAGTCTTTTTATCAAGCTCGACTCTTCATTTGAGAGTCTTGAGGGTCACTTTATTCGATAAAAATCCTCTGCCTAGAGACACTGAACATTAATAAAATATGTCAGATGCTCAACTATAAAGAATCTGTGTCTCTAGGATTTGGGTAGATCTGGGAGTTTTACAAATAGGTTATGTTTTGGGATCGCCGACAGAGAAAAGGTCAATTCTCCCATTTTCTTGGCTAAGCTATACATGTACCGAAAGCGCGCTAAATCTAGTACACTATCCAACCTATGCATAAGTTCCATATATCCGGTAACTGTTGGAGTACAGTTGGCCAGGAGTAATGTTATAATGATTCAAGAAAGATCTCATAAAAGGATCCAGGGGAAACTTAATCCCCCTTCAATCTAATAAAAATAAACTACTATTTTTGTCATTTCATACATGGTTGTGTGAGCCTTAAGTTTCATATTCACAGTATGCAGAAGGTATTCCCGGGGAATCCCAAGGTGTCTCCTATACCACTCCAATATACTTTGATCTACCCTAGACTCAAACAAATCATATTTCACTTGCTCTCTTGGAGCCATTACACTTATACGAAGGAGATACAAAGAATAATATAAAAAGGCAGAGGTTTTTCACCTGAATAACCAAGTAGCAATTCTTCAGTAAAAATGCGAGAAATATTGTAGCAGATATCACTTGCAGACAGAAGATGAATGAAGAAAAATTGTAAAAAGAAAGAGAAAGCACAGAGCAAAACAAGAAGAGCAGTAAAGGAAGAAAGCGAAAGTGTTTTTACAATACATCAATTCCATATTTATAAGCCTAAAAGAAGGTTCCAGAAAGTCTCGGATTGCCCTCACTGAACGGGTGTTCAGGCCAACAATAATAAGGATATAATAGTCACAATACCCCTACATCAAAGATTATCATTAGCACGGTTATCAAAAGTGTTGTCCTTTCAACTAACGCGATTCTTCAGCTACCACCACGACTATTCGAAACATCTCCTCGTCTAACACACGAATAGACGTGACAGTTTAAAATTTGAAATAAGGCATCTCAAAAGACGTGTAATTAAATGTTGAATAATTCTCCAAATCTCGGGTCACTTCTATAGTACCGAGCATCTCAAAGTTTATTATATATGGAAACTAGCACCCTCAGGTCGCTTCTACAGTACTGAGGTTCAATCTCGGGTTGCTTCTATAGTACCGAGTATCTCAAAGTCAAGTATATATGGAAACTAGCACTCTCAGGTCGCTTCTATAGTACTGAGGTTCAATCTCGGGTCGCTTCTATAGTACCATGCATTAAAACCCCAGCACTAGCTGGTTTTATCATGTCCATAACACTGGTGGGTTAATCCCTCGAGATGTTTCATCAGTACCGAGCATCTATAAGTCCAGCTGGCATCTTCATATTATTCTACTCTGATATCAATAATTCTAAGACTCGGTGTTGAGCATCCTCACCATCAGTGACTGAGGCTGGCCACCTCAGCTCATCCTATAAGATCAACCACGATCTTTATAGTCTATCTTTTAGAATAGAACTCACTACTCCAAGTTATCTTCAAAGCATCTTTGAAATCCAGAAATATCTGACATTAATATCTGAACAGACTTTCGGGGGGACTCTTGATACCCCACATGTATATTCTTATTCAATTAAGGGTTTATTTTCCTAAATAAAGGTTACTTGCAGAGAAAGGAATATCAACCCAAATAGGAAGAGAAGTCCCTCATTAAGAAGACTCTTGGATCAGGAAGAAACTCCTCCGATAGGCACAATTCCTATATGAAAGAGGAATCCTATTCCTCTCAGGTTTGAGCATTACACTCTCTATAAATACTCCTCACCTCTCACCTTATTATTCTATTCTATTCTTTTAGCTCATTACTCTGTCTTTACCCCTCTAAATTATCTCTACCTTCTCTGACTTAAGCATCAGAGGGTTTGTGGGGGAAACCCCACATCTTACCTCGCCCCTTTGTTGATTGCTTGACTGCAGGACTCGTAGATTCTGAAAATCAAGTTATCATTGTCATTTTTCATTTTTAATATTTTAGTTGTGATTTGTTAAAAATTAGGGGAGCAAAGATCTAATATATCATCCTATCACCTCCAATTACACTTGTGACTATCTTTGGGTTGTTTTGTTTGTTTTTATCTTTTAGTTTGTTTGTTGGAATTTATTTTATTTTTATTTTTATCTTGTTATCCTATTAACTTTTGGTTAGTTTAAATAATTAATTAAAATTATTTAATTATTTATTTTGAAATATTTTTAAAAATATATTATATTTACAATTCGTGCAACACGCAAATAATTTATAATATATGAACTTAAAAATTTATCACAATAATTTCATTCGGTGCTCTTTGGAAAGAGAGGGATATATTTTTAATGTGCATATAACAATTATAACAATTAAATAAAGGAAAACAAAAAAAATTGAGATAAGAATTACAATTAAGTTATTGATTATTAAAGTTAAATTTTAAAATTAAAAAATAAGTTAAATAAAAAGAATTATAGAAATCATATTGCCAATTTAATAATTTTCTTATCATTAACACATAAATTATATTGTAGATGTACATTGTAAGCATTAAAAGAAAAATATTGAAGTTTTTATTTGTATTAAAAGGTAGAAAAAATTAAAAAGAAATTATTTGTGGTCATAAAATAATTTTTTTTTCAATAATTATTTTGTGGTAATAGATTCATTTTATCTAAATTTTTTATTAATTAAATTAAAAACTCAACTCTAACTAAAAATTACGATAATTATAAAAGTATAAAATTAAATCGACAATATCATCAAAATTTGAATTATCACTAAGATTCTAAGTAGACACTTTCATGGTCGGAAAAATCACAAGCAAAGCATTTTGAAAGGAAAGAAACAATTTATTCAAAACAAAGCCTATACTAAGAACTTTTTAGTAAAATACTGAAATAACACATACCTCCAATGTAGTTTGAATGATCCAAATTTTGTAAATTATCTTGACTTGCTTCTAGGGGTGTAATTGAGCTGAGCCAAACCAAGCTTTGACTAGCTTGGACTTAGTTCGTTTATAATCGAGCCAAGCTCCCTATCCCACTTGGTGTTCACGAGATGTTCGCGAGTTTAAACGAGTCTAAAGAAATTTTAAAAAATACAAATTATAAATTAAAATTATACATTAAAAATTAAAAATAAATTACAATTTATTTAATAAAGATTATGATTTTATTCTAATAATATATTTTCTAAAATATTTTTTTTACAACACCAATTTATATATTATATATATATATAACCAAACTACTAAACATTAAAATTACAAGCTGACTCATAAGCTTCTATTCGAGTTTGGTCGCGAGCTTCATGAGTTGAGCTTTACATAGCTTGAGCTCGGCTCATTTATTAAACGAGCTTCAATATTTGAGCTCAGCTCGTTTATTAAACGAGCTTTAATATATGAGCTCGAATGAGCTTTTATCGAGCTGAATACCGAGCTGCTCATGAGCAGGCTGCTCCTACTCCAATACGAATTTCAAAAGGATTAAATCATCAACTAATTGGATTAGCATAAAGAACAATTGTAACAAAAAAAGTAATAACTAAATAATGATTGAAAAAAATGATATAAACACAAAATTGAATTGTATTAAAATGATTTTAGAGTTGTGTAATAGCAAAAACAAATGAGAAATTTACTAAAAATGTCCTATTTTTAGACTTTTTTTATTAAAATACGTATAGTTTTCATTTGTTACACTTTTACTTTTACCCTCTTTCCTCCTTACCTTTTTTTTAATTTTTGTTTTCTCTTTTGCCCTCTTTTTGTCTTCTCCTTTTTCCTTTTTTTTCCTTTTATATTTGTTCTTCTCCTTCTCTTCTTTTTTTTTAATTTTTTTATCCTTATTTTTTATTTCATTTTTTCTTTTCTCTCTTTTTTATTTATTTTTTATTTTTCCTTATTTTTTTCTTATTCTTTTCTTTTTTCTTCTCTTTTTTTTAATTAATTAGAAAAATTAGTGAATATCATTATTATTATTATTTTTTTATTATTTTTCCATAAGTTTTTATTTTTATTTTTATTTTGTTAATCTCTTTAATTTTTTTTCATATTCAATAGCACTTGGGTGCTCGTTTTCTCCCTTTTTTCTTACTTTTTTTTTATTTGCCTTCCCTTCTTTTTTTTTCTCTTTTTTTATTTTTATTTTATCATTTTTTTTATAAAAAGGCTGGACTAGAAATGATTTCAATTAGTGCACCAAGACATCCCAACTATGTTGGCACCTCCTTTGCACCATCTTCATGAATCATACTAGACCTATATATTAAAATAAAAAATAATACAAAAGTATTAGCCATAAAGGGCAAACAAAATTAAGAAGAGAACCTATGATTCTCTTTGCCTAATATATCCCTATGAATTAAGTCATTACATTCAAAAGGATGATTAAGCCACATTTTTTTCTGACAAAGATCAATTGCCATAATAGAGAGCTTGTCCGCCACACAATTACCCTCTCTATAGATATGAGAGACATAGACTTGCATGGACGATAAAATGTTAAGGCAAGCCTGCTATTTCATCTGAAGCTTCCATGGAACATTCGGGTTTCTTTGCTGCAAATGCTGAACAACATATAGATTATCACACTCTATCCAGAAGCAAGCAGGTAGAAAATCATGAGCTTTTTGAATTCCAATCATCACAGCACATAACTCAGCTTCAAATGCAAAAAGGACTCCTAGGGATGCAGCAAAAGAAGAGATAGTTGCACTGAGGTAATTTTTGAAAACACCTCCAGCCCCTGCTAACCCCGGAGCTCCTCTCATAGCGCCGTCCGTGTTCAATTTCAACCAATGCCGAGATGGTAGAATCCATCGAACACCAAAAATAGAAGGAGGCAGGTGAGCAATACCAAAAATCCTGAGACGACGCAAGATCATAAGATCTGATTGAGTATTAGCCATGTAACCAATTTTAAAGGTCGATGCTTCAGTAATAGCTTTACATATTTGCTGAATAGTAACATAAACATGAACGTAATCTGCATGGAAAAGTGCTCTATTACGCGCATACCAAATGGTATGAACTACTTCTAAAAACCCAACTCACTAAAGCACATGAAGCTGAGAAGAAAAAGTTTACGACCAAGCCGAATTAAACAATCCCAAAAAACCAAAAGAAAGATTTAAAGCAACCTCAAATAAAATGGAGAGGGCATGCCAAACTGTGATAATATAAGAGCATAGAGTGAATGTATGATTAATTGATTCAAAATTTCTCGCATATAGACAGTAATAAGAAACAACATTAAAGCCTTTTGCACATAACAAATCATCAGTTGGTAGTTTTCCATGAAGCAAACGCCATGTTAAGAAAGACAGAGATGGTGGCATGTAATGGCGCCACAATTCCTTGTCCCAAGCGACCTTTGGAGAAGAGGGATAAGAATTCAGATAGAAGGCTTTGCAGGACAACTGACCATTAGAAGAATGGTAATAAACCAAAGAATCCGAATCCAGATGAGAGAAGACAAGATTATCAATATCATTCGAAATATCTGGAAAAGTCATTCTAAAACTTGGAGTTAAATTCCAAGAATTAAGCTGAAAAACATCTGAAATAGAAGCAGTAAGCGACTTTCTGATCTGAAGAGGGATGCCAATCTTATCCGCTATAATATGCTCAAGCCATTTATCATTCCAGAAGCTTAAAGAAGAGTACTTATGCACTACCCACTGAGATTGACGAATCAGAGCAT
>CATIWK010415659.1:0-33317 GCA_949634005.1 Mallotus japonicus
TTGGCTAATGCTCCACTGGTATAAAAAGGTGAAAACAAGGAAAAAATGAGAAAATAAAAATTTAGAAACAAGATGAAAACCAAAAAAAATAGAGAAATAAAAAATAATAAAGAGAAATTAAAAATAATAAAGAGAAAATAAAAATAAAAAAAGGAAGGAGGAAAGAAAAAATATGAAAAAAGAAAAAATAAAATTTTTAAAAAAGAGAAAAATGAATAAAAAAGGAAAAAAAATAAAGGAAATAAAAATAAAAGGAAAAATAAGGTAAAAGAAGAATGGTGCATATCTGTAAATAAAAGTGACAAAAGTGTAAATAAAAGTGCTAAAATTAGTAAATAACAAAAAGTTTAGATATTTTAGTTAATATTTTTTAAAAAGTGTCTATTTATGTAAATATCTCATATATATATATATATATATATATATATATATATATATATATATATGTATATACACACTAATATAAAGGCCCATAAATAAGAGATTTTTACAAAAATATCAATTTTTTAGGTCAGATTTCAGCAAAATACCCACCTTTTATTAAATATTACACGCATGTCCATTTTTTTAAAATATTTTCACGCGTGCCTGTTTTTTCTATCACTTCCGTTCTTCTTTTTTCTTCTCCCACCTTCTTGTTCCTCATTGTCTTCTTCTTGCGTTTTTTTATTCTGCCTTTTTTTTTTTGCTTTTATCTTCACCCTTCATCTTCTTCTTCATGTTTTATTTTTTACAAAGGAAATCCGAAGCAAGTGAGTTTGGATTTTGCTCTTTCCCAACCAAATTAAGGCATTGTAGATCCAGTCTCGAATATGCACTACAATAACATGTTGTTCGCTCAAACGAGGTATGGTTGTTGTATGGCTGCTCAGATGAAGTCTTTTTTTAACTCTACTGGTCAGTTTTGGCGTTACTTCAACATGTTTATGTACTCAAAAGCAAAAATTTAAACCAATAGCAACATAAACAACTTAAGGTACAATCTTTGCGCCTTGTGGAGGTGATGATGACTCTCCGATGAATCATTTTTAGGAGAAGATAAGCAAATTGGGGAATGGGTTTTGATGGGTTTTCGAAATAGAGCAAAAATAAGTGATTTTTGAGAGGAAAAAAGTGAGGTTGAATAGCGGGTAGTGAAACAATGGAACATGCAGGGAATTTGGAGATAGGTTTTGTTGACAGTGATCTATGGTGAAGCAAACAATTGCGAGAAGCAGTAGACAGAAAGAAGGATGATGCTGTGGTAGTGGAGATGGAGTGAAGTTAAGCTCTCAATTTCTGTGAGCCCCCTAAGAGGAGTAAATACAGAGTTTGAATAGGAGATGGAGATAGAGGCGGAGATGAAACTTTGGGGGCTTTGTGGAAGAAGAGAATTACGTTACAGGCGGAAATCACAATGGGCGAATGTTCTGGAATGTGAAATGCATATATACCATCAGCATTCAACAATGATCACTAGGCCATTGATTCGGGATAAATGGCAACAACCTAGCAGACATCAGGAGAAGATAAACTGTGATGCGAGTTTCAATGATGCCAGAAAAGAAGGGCAGATAGTATTTGTGGGCAAGAACCATAATGGATGTATTATTGCAGCTCAAGCAAGGAAGCTAAAGTGCTCTTCGGCTCTGGTTGCAAAGGCAGTAGCAATTCAAAAGGCGTGTCATTTTGTGAAGAACAATAAGGTAAAGAATGCTGTTATTGAATCTAATGCAAAATGCGTGACAGAATGGTTAATGGGGCCCTAAGAGAAAGGGAGCATTTAGTTGCTTGGGAAATTCAGACAATAGTGGAAGATATAAAGAAAAATTGTGGGAATGATTTGATGCAGCTGGGTACTAAACTATCTTTTATTGGAAGAAAGGCTAATCATGTAGCGGATTGGTTGGCAAGAAATAATTTTTTGTTGCAGTCGGGGGACATCTGGAGTAACATTCCAGCTGAGCTCTTATCTCTGCTGAGAAATGATTGTTCTTCCTTTGCTGCTCGCTGATTTGCTGCAGTGCATTGTTTTTATTTTATTTTGGTATTTTTGGCTTAGTGGTTGCTTACTTTCTTTGTTTTGGGATTATTGTTTAGTGGTTGCTTATCTAGCGTCCCTTCCAGGCTATTGTTTGTTTATGTGTAGCCCTTATTTTGTTTTTGGGAATCCTGCATTAGGGTCCCTCTGGATGGTTGTTGGTTCGCTCGTTTCTTCAATGATATTCTATTTCCAAAAAAAAAAAAATTTTATTTTTTGATTTTTAGGCTAAAGTTGAAGATTTTGATTTGCATATGGTTGGGACAAGTATTGTATAAAAATTATTGGAAATTTTACACTGAATTTTGAGGTGACAATGATTTCTCCAATTGCATTATTTTTATTGGAAATTATTATTTTTTATTTTAATTTATTTAATTCCTATATATAAGCATATTTTATATGATGTAAAAATTAATAAAATTTATATTTAATTGAGGAGGTAATATAATTAATTAAAAAATTTTGAATATTATTTATTTTAATAATAAATTTATTTAAAATTTATTTTTTTATTTCATTTATACAGCCTTTTTGTTGAAAGTACAAAACATGTGTTATATCATTATTCAACATTTTTGAATATTATCTGAATATTTTCTGAATCTTATTTGTTTATGTTGAACATGCAAAACAAGTGTCATATTCATTATTCAACATTTTTGAATATTATTCATATATATTCAGAATCTTATTCGTATATGTTGACAATGCAAAACAGCTGTCATATTCATTATTCAACCTCTTTGAATATTATCCGAATATTTCTGAATCTTATTCGTATATGTTGAACATGCAAAACAAGTGTCATATTCAATATTCAAAATTTGTGAATATTATCAGTATATTTTCGGAATCTTATTCGTATAAGTTGAAAATGCAAAACAGGTACCATATTCATTATTTAGTTATATACATTCTTGAATATTATCTGTATATTTTTAGAATCTTATTCGTATATATTGAAATTGCAAAACAACATAAAAACAGTATATGATATGAATATAATAAGTATTTGAAACACAAAAACAATATATATTAGCCTAATATATATAAAAATATACATATTTATATTTCAAAAAAATTTTATAGGATATTTGAAACTTGAATTATTTATAAAAACTAAATGAGTTTTATAATATAAATATCTTAATTATAATATCTTAAATAGAGCACAACGCCTAGATATATTAATGCCTATAGACACCCTTAGTTTGGGCTCTCAATGAAAGCCCAGTGATGAGAAAATCCGAATCTCGAATGCAAGAAGAGTCCGAAATCTCCTTAGAAATGAATTCGTGAGCTTAAACCTAGCCCAAAATGACCAGGCCCAAGACACAAACATTGAACCTTAGCCCACTAGCCTTCAGGCCCAAGACACAAACATTGAACCTTAGCCCACTAGCCTTCTAGCCCAAGCCCAAATCACTGGTCTTGGGTGAAGAGGCGATCGCCTCACCGAAGAGGCGGCGCCTCTTCACCCTGGACATCGGTGAGGCAACGCCTCTTCGTGTCTGTCTCCTACAGCAATAAATGCTATTTATTGCTGCATTTAATACAAAATTCAACCTACACCTTCTTGATTTCTGCATTTTCTGCATAAGTTGAAGACTTTTAAGGCAAACATGATGAAAAAAAGAGGCAATGATGAAAAAAACACTAGGTGGAGATTGAACTTGGTTTTTGGGGAAAATTGGAGAGAGAAAAAAAAGGGGTTTAAGAGAGGCTTTGGCCAGATTTAGAAGGGGACTTTGGACCATTATTGAGGGAGAGGAAAAAGAAAGAGAGAAAAATGTTCTTAGGAAAAGAAGGGGGAAAAACAAGAGAAAACTTAGAGAAAAGAAGAAGAGAAGTGGTTTTCAAGCTTTAGAAGTTATGTTCTTTGAAGGAGAAGGGATCCTCTTGCATTCAAACTATCAAAGAAACCTCTGAGGGTTGAGTTAGGAGTTCCATACATTTTCCAATCAGTGAGAATATCTATTTTTTTTTTGCTTTAAAGTCTTTACTTCACACAAAAGCATTAATAACTTAAACTTAGGTTTATTTTTAGTATTTATTACTTATTTGATGTTATATTGAAGCATGAGTACTTGAATATGTGAATTTTTAAGTTTTTAATCCATGGTTTACGTTTATTTGCATGCATATTTAAATTGCTTAGCATTTAAGGAAGTGCAGTCTTCTGAGCTGTTGTCCTCTGTAGAAGAGGCGACGCCTCTTTATGTAGAGGCGATCGCCTGATCGTTGAGGTGATCGCCTCCCGCCCAGAATCCTGCATAATTCTGATTCATTTCAGTTGTCTTTCAGTATATTTTCGGTATATTACTGGTATCTGATCCATGTACAATGCCTAGTATTTTAGTGCTGTGATATATTTGCTATATTCTTGACTTGTTTATATTATTGAATTGTTCAAATGATTGATCTATGCTTATGTGAATATTCATGTCTACTCTCACAAATATGATTTGAATTATTATATGAATTTTCATGCCTATTTTATGCAAGTTTAATTTGATTTATTTTGTCAATAAATTGTTTATCTTGATATGAGATTAATAGTATTTGTTGTAGGTTTTTAGTGAATTCTTAATCATTATGTAATTAGTGAGTTAATTAGTTATTGAGAGGTTTCATTTGAGTTTGATTATTGTAATAATTGTATAAAGCGTTGTAATGCTTAATCCCTATCCCGTTTATTTGGAATAACTGTTCATAATATTTAATAATTTGTTTAACTGCCAAGGTAATCAGCATTAACAGGACTAATGTGCAAAACCGGTAAAATTTAAAAATAGAACAGATTGCAATTCAATAGTACTAAGGAAATAATTAAATAATCCAAGATAATAAAATACAAAACACAAACGGAGACCGATCGCAAGGTCGGGTGAGTATTCAAACGCTCATACCCAGTTTCCGAACCCGTTCTCTGATGACAGCTTCTGGGTACCTCCGCGGAATCTAGTTGTTGTACAGTGTGTCCTGGCTTTTATCCGGGTGGCGACTCCATGTCCGATTAGGCTTAATAGACCTAACTCGTATTTCCTAGTGGGCCTTGAGCCCGCACAGTGCCGTGGTCGCCAACACTTGAGTGAGCACTAAACCCCGCCGCCTACAGTGGCGACTCCACTAGGGATAGAGAAACTGATTCCAGTGTTTTGTAATTTATCATCTTTGATGATTCCTTTATTTCCTTTGCATTTTACTGCATTCACTACACATTTTCACATAATGAGCACATAAGTCCCTAAATAAACCGGTAATGGTCCATCCTTTGCTACCTGTGTTTCATTCAAACCTGTGGTGGAATGTCGCCTATTACCACTTACAGCACGTACTTATCCACATCGCACGGACCTTTGAGTGGGGAGACGTAATGGAGGTATATAGCTGTGGGAGCCGTAACTTATTACCCTTGACTCGGCTCATGTAATTGACTTAGCAATTTCCACTAAGATTTCCTAAATACATGTGTATTATGCCATTTAGCAAACCTTGCAATAAAGCCTAAGCCCATTCACAAATGGACTATATTGAAAATGGGCCTTTCAAGCCCAATATAGCTCATTTGCAAATGGACCATGTCAAAATTGAGCCTTTCATGCTCATTAAACCCATTCAAATGGACTTTGGCTTTATTCAAAAGATTTGTTACTTGTTTGCTCGTTCTTGAGAGTTTCTTAGTATATGTCGGTTTTATTATCCCCTGTTGATAATTAAAACCCTGCCAACAATCCTAAGAAAAGGAACTCACCATTGAATAAGTGTGTGGAAGAAATAAGGGCGGAAGTGCCGTTTGTAGAGCTTTGTCTTGTGTTATGTGCTACATGTAAATAAAATATTTATTTTATTCTTTCTTTTAAAAGTTTGCATATCATGCATACACGCCATGCATGTTTCTGATCATGAGTGGTTGCAGATACAGATTCGGATCAATCATCCGCTTGGATCAGCTCCAAAACCGGCCGTTTAATCAGAATGTTGAAAGAAATAGCATCAGCAAGTTTTGATCTAGAAAATTTCAAAACAGAGATGGCTGAACAGACTAGAACAATCATGAGAGAAATGATGGCAGAAATGAATTTAGCTAAGTAAGAAGCACCTGCGCCAGCATTTGCACCTCCACCACAGCCGTTTGATCTGGATGCTGAGAATTTAGGAAGGCGAGAGATCGAAGATGATCAAGAGACATTGTTGGCTCTACCTATGACAAGACTAGATGTGAATCCAAATGTTTCAGAGAATCCAGAAAAGCCAGATTGGGCTAAGGACCTTGTTAAGTCCATGGCTCAAATGCAGTTAATGATGAAGGAGAAAGGAATAGATGCTCCAATGAACTACTTTGATCTGAGTCTAGGAAAAGATGACGATCCACTACCTCAGAAGTTCAGGTTTCCTAACATGAAAAAGTTTACTGGGGTGGAAGATCCTCATTTGCATCTTAAGTAGTATGCTACTCATATGAGGACAACTAGTCTGAATAAGGCGTAGATAGTCCAATAATTCCCCTTGTCTCTTGAGGGAGCACCTATTCACTGGTACTATTCCTTGGAGTCCAGAATTCAAGTTGATTAGGAAGAACTGTGTGCGGCATTTGTAAAATAGTACAGTCTCAATATTCAGATGGAGGCGTCGTTGAGAGATTTACAGAATATTAAGTAGAAATTCAATGAGCCTTTTGCTGACTTCCTGATTAGATGGAGAGCTAAGCTTGCATAGATGAAGCATCGACCTTCTGAGAATGACCAGTTGGTGATAGCAATGGAAGGTTGTGTACTCCCACTTTCGAAGAAACTGAAGGATTTGGGGATCCACAATTTCAAAGAGTTCTACAGATTTGGGGTGTAAAAAGAGTTAGACTTAGCGCAAAAAAGAAAGTCCTTCAGTGGAAGATCCTCAGTAAGAGAAGGAATAGAATCCAGTAGTGGAGGTGGATCAAGTAGCAACATGTAAATCAATGCAGTTCAACAAACCAGAAGATTTTCTAATTTGGAAAGACCCCTTTCTAAGGTTCTGGAAAAGTTGATCGAGAATAATTTGTTGTGACCTTTACCTAGAGACTTCCATTCCCAAATGCTGACCCTAAATATTATTGTAAATATCACTAAACCATTGGCCATAACACTGATAACTGCACCCGCTTAAAGCATGAAATTCAAGACCTGATTGATGCAGGCAAAATCACTGACCCCGAAAATAAAAAGCCAAACACAAGAAACAACCCATTACCCAACTATCACAGAATGCCACCAAACCAATCAATCCTTACCATAAACATCGGTTTGACTGAAGAGCAAGTCCTAAACTCTTTTGTTAATGCCACACCTACGCCATCAAAGCCAGAACCAGAATGCTTGAACTTGCGAGAGCCTGATGATCTCAGTGTGAATGTTTTAGATATCTGGAGTTCATCTGATGAAGAAGGGGGGGCAATAGACTTATGGAAAGGTGAGGAAGAGAAGAAGGTACAATCAATCAGAAAGCTGAAGAAGAAAGAATCTGAATCTGACGAGTCCGGAGAGAAGAAAGAGGACTCTAAGGAGGAATCAGAAGAAGAGTTGAAAGAATCAGAGAAAGTTGAAGGAGTTGTCGAAGCCAAGAGAGTAGGAGAGACTCTCGCTAGCGTTTAGGAGATGTTGATGCACTCCTAAGCCCATCGGGAGGCGCTAGTAATGGCTCTGGACCATAAGATGGTCCCCTTAACTCACACACTTGAACAATTAGTTGAATCATTAACTGAAAGTCCTCAAGGAACTATGATATTCACAGATGATGACTTACCATTGGAAGGAAGAGATTACCTCAAACCCTTGTTCATTAAAGCCGAGGTCAAAGGGAAGTTGACTTGCTGCGTAATGGTAGACAATGGCTCCGCCATTAATGTTTGCCCTTTGAAAATATTGCCTAAGTTGGGGCTTACAGTATCTGACTTGAAGTCATCAGATATGATCATCAAGGCATATGATGATACCAGGAGGCCTAATGAAGGAACTTTCAGGGCATTAGTCAAGATAGGACCATTGGAAGTTTGGGTCAATATTCATGTAATTGACATCCCTATGACTTTTTCTATTCTTTTGGGAAGACCATGGCTTCATTCGTTGGGAGGTGTGCCATCTACTGTCCATCAGAAGATTAAATTCCTACATAAGGGAAAGGTGGTCACAATCTCAGCTGAGACCGAAGCAGCAGTTCCTGCATTGAAAATGGCTCCCCAGGACATCCCATTGAGCCCGAGTTTCAAAGTTTGTATGATATCATGCTCAGTGCTAAAATCATGAGAATGATTTAGAATTAAAACTTCATGCCCAGAATGGGGTTGGGAAAGGATCAGCAAGGCCCACTTGGGTTTGTTAAAACCAAGCTAGTGTTTTTGAAGCATGGGATAGGATATCTCGAGACCAGTGAACCAGCAGAAACAAGTAAGGCTGGAGCTAAATCTGAGAGGAAGCAAAAAGGGAAGAACAAGCCCAAATTTGAACTTATGGTCAAGCCATTATGAGAGACATTTGTGAGAGAGGGCACTTATGATCCATATCAGGGCGCTCCTGAACCACTGATGATCGTTGACAAGTTAATTCTTGGTTTTGAAATCTTTGTTGAACATTTAGATACAACCAGTGAAGCTGCTGAGAAAGAGCTAATAATGGAGGACTTAGTGTTATTTCCTGAGTTTGAAGAGGGCATCTCTGCAATGGAGTTGAAAGCCACTGCTGATCATATGGAAGAACTTAATTTTGAGTCTTTTATTTTTTACTCCATTGTAGATGTATTCTACGATGATCTTGATGTCTCTCTAGCTAACCTGTTTAACAATGGTGATCCTTTTTTCTCTAAAATTAATGCAATAGAGTCTGAGTTTGCTTACTTGTGTGATGTTTTGCCTAATGGTTACACTATGTGTGATGATCATTTCATGCATATGTTTGACATTAATTCAGTGCAAACTGAATCATTTAATTTAGGCACAGTGATAATCCAAAGAATATACTTCTTGCTTCTGACTTTACTCATGATGAGAGAGAGAAAATAAAAGAAGTAATTAAAAGAAGACAGAAAATATTTGCTTGGAGTTATGAGAACATGCTCGGGGTTGATAGAGAGATCGCAAAACATGCGATTCCCACGTATCCTCACATTACACCTATAAAGCAGAAGAAGAGGCGATTAAGGGCGGAGTGGGCTCTCTTGATCAAGGAGGAGGTCGAAAAGCAGCTGAAAGTGAAATTTTTGGAGGTTGTCGATGACACCCAGTGGTTGGCGAATATCGTGCCAGTTCTGAAGAAGGATGGAAGGGTCAGGATGTGCATAGATTATCGAGACTTGAACAAGGCTTGTCCAAAAGATGACTTTCCCTTACCATATATTGACACTCTAGTCAATAGTGCAGCGTCCAATGCTATGGATGGTTTCTCGGGGTATAACCATATTATGATGGCAGTGATTGATAAACTAAAAACTTCATTCACCACTGAATGGGGTGTTTATTGATATACAATCATGCCTTTTGGATTAAAGAACACAGGAACTACCTATCAGAGGATGGGTACCACTCTTTTACATGACATGGTCCATAAAGAGATAGAAGTATACATGGATGACATGATGGTGAAGTCTCCAACGTGTGAAGGACATTTTGAGGCTCTAGACAAGTTCCTGGCCAGAGCTAAAAAGTACAATCTCCGGTTAAATCCGAAGAAGTGTGTTTTTGGAGTGACTTCTAGAAAGTTACTGGGACACATTGTCAGTCAGAAGGGAATAGAGGTGGATCCCGACAAAGTCAAAGCTATCAGAGAAATGCCTGCACTGAAGACTGAGAGAGAAGTTAGAGGGTTCATCGGGTGATTGCAGTACATTAGCAAGTTCATCGCCAAGCTGACCATAATCTGTGAGCCAATTTTCAAGCTTCTGAAGAAGAATTAGCCGATCATTTGGGATGAAAAGTGTCAGCAAGGATTTGAAACTATCAAGAATTATCTGATGAATCCTCCAGTCTTACAAGTGCCAAGGTCGGGCAAGTTGTTGATCCTCTATCTGGCGATCGAGAAAGAGGCAATGGGTGCAATGTTGGCCCAGGAAGACAATGGAAAGGTCGAACATGCGGTGTATTATTTAAGTAAGAAACTTATTCCCTACGAGTCCAACTACAGTCTTATGGAGAAGACATGTTTGGCTGTGATTTGGGTAATGAAGAAGCTTCAACACTATTTCCAGTCTTATAGGATTCAAGTAGTTTCTAAGCATGATCCTTTAAGATATCTTCAACAAACACCATCCCTCACAGGAAAATTAGCTCGTTGGCTAGTTCTACTTACTGAGTTCGACATTCACTATATAGCAAAGAAAGTGATAAAAGGAAGAGCAGTGGCAGACTTCCTAGCTCAGAATCCAGTCAATGATCAACAAGAATGGGAATTGGAGTTTCCGGGTGAGCATCTGGGGGTAATAGAAATCCAGACATGGACAATGTACTTTGATGGGGCTGTTAACAATAAAGGAGCTGGTGTCGGCGTAATTCTGATCTCACGAGAAGAAGAAATGATCCCGATGGCAAAGAGGTTAGAATTCGAAGCTACCAACAATCAAGTCGAGTATGAAGCTTGCATCTAGAGTTTGGAAGCACTCAGAAGTGTGGGGGCAGAAGAAATCATGGTATATGGGGATTCCATGCTAGTGGTGAAACAGATTTCCAATCAGTGGGAGGTGAGGGAAGATAAACTCAAACTGTATTGGGATTACTCAACCACTATCATGTTGTCTTTCACTCAGTGCAAATTTATGCATTTGCCACGAGAAGAGAATCAGATGGCGGATGCTTTAGTAACTCTAGCTTTGACGTGGGAAGGAGAAAAGCTGACTGTGGTTAAACCTCTTATCCTTGTTAAGTCTAGAATTCCTTATTATGAAGAGATAAGGGTGATGCCAGTTGATTCTATAAAGAAACCGTGGTTCTACAATTTACAGCAATACCTAGAGACGGGGCAGTTTCCCGAAGATGCTGATAGAAAAGAGAAGATGTCTCTCAGGATGTTGTCCCTGTAATTCATCAGCCATAATGGAATGCTGTATAAGAGGGCACTGACAGGAGTACATTTGAGGTGTGTTGACAAGGATAAAGCTCAGAAGCTTATGGAGGAAATTCACGAAGGGGTGTGTGGCCCGCATATGAACGAGATAGTTTTAGCTAAGAAGATAGCACGTTAAGGCTACTTTTGGTTAACAATAGAGACAGATTGCGTGAAATTCATGAGGAAATGCCATAACTATCAAGCATATGGCTATGTCAGTCATCTACCATCCATGGAACTTCAGGGATTGACTTCTCCGTGGCCATTTACAGCATGGAGAATTGACATCATTAGAGAAGTGAGGTCGAAAGCGTCTAACGATCATTGATACATTGTGGTAGCAATCGATTACTTCTCCAAGTGGGTTGAGGCAGAGTCATATGTCACTGTCGGATCAAAGCAGATGGAAAGGTTTATTGAAAAGAAGATAATCTGCATATATGGTTTGTCTCATCATGTTGTCAGTGATAATGGTGTTCAGTTTTGAGCAAAAACGGCAGCTTTATTGAAGGAGTACAAAATTGAACATCATAGATCATCTCTATATCGACCTCAAGCTAATGGAGTTGTGGAAGCCATGAACAAGAATGTAAAGAGGATTTTGGCTAAAACGATGGAAAACTACAAAGATTGGGCCTATTACCTACAGTTTGCTTTGTGGGTATATAAAACAACTTGCTAGGACTTCAACTGGAGTTACTCCTTATTCTTTGGTTTATGGATGTGAGGCAGTGCTACCAGTGGAAGTCGAGATCCAATCATTGAGAGTCCTTCTGGAGTCCAAGATTCCTGAATACCAGTGGATGGAGAGTCGGCTAGCATAGTTGACCTTGTTAGATGAGAAGAGGTTGAAAGCTATGTATCACTCCCAATTGTACCAGAAGCGAATAGCTCAGGCTTACAACAAGAAAATCAAGCATGGGAAAGTCAAAGAGGGTGATTTGGTTTTGAAGCTGACAAGGCCGATCATGACTGATCCAAGAGGGAAGTTCAAGCCAAACTGGGAAGGACCGTATTTGGTAAAGAAGCTATTCTCTAAGGGTGCTGCTATCATTTCCGATTTGGAAGGGAATGAATTCAAGGAGCCTATCAACCTCGACAAATTGAAGAAGTACTTTCTGTAAAGTCTCACTAGGGAGAAAACCTCACAAAGAGGCTGTCTAGGTAAAAGTTAGAGACTAGAAAAAGAAAAAAATAAAAAGTCCTATTGGATTGAAAACCTAAAAAATGGGGTGGTCCAGGCAAAAATTAAGGACATATAAAAGGAGAGAGAGTAAAAAATAGTTAGTTGGAAAACTTGCAAGGGCAAGCCAACTAACGACAAGAGATGTGTAAGAAGCAAAATGTATTCTCGCTTTGTACTCAATTTAAATGGAATGGATTGCCTTGTTATTATCAAACTTTGCATTAAATGCTTATTACACACTGCTTAAATAAAAAGGAAATTCCATCCAACAAAAAAGGCAAGTAAAGACTAAATTACATAAGCTAATTCTGTCTTCTCTTCTTTTGAACCTCTTGGGCACTCGATGCCCGTAATGACCTTGTTCTTCTGTTTATAATGAAATCATCTCTTTTTGTCTGTTGTATTTGAACCCATGCTTTGTATTGGTTGTCAGTGGACTGATCTCCATTGTAGTCGATATTTCTCAGAACGGTCCTTCGAGGCCAAGTTACAGTCAAGTTATCCAGAAAGTTCTGAGTTAGCGGCCCCTGCTCAAACTCATGCACCAGCTTTGGGATTAACTGTTTCTGTCCATATTATCTGCAAAGCCTTGCGGGATTGTAAAAAGTAGTGAAGTGGAGGCCAGCTACTGGAACACAGTATGTATAGCTCCGAACAGTCACATATGATAGTCTCTACCATGGGCATATCCACTATATTAGAGTGTCAGGGAAAGTGGCTAGCCAGCTCCAAACATCTTCCGGAATAGGGTGAAGTCTTTGAGTTCGGCAATGTTTAGCCTTATAATAGATGATATCTCTCGAAGGCTCTAGCAGCCGCAGTTTCTCATGGAGCCATGCCTAAAAGCAGTAAGAAGGATGAAAATGATGGAAAGCAGAAAGTCAAGAAAAGGCAAAAAGAGAGAGCTAACCTCGAGCAATACTGGACTTCCTGTAAACCGCCTTGTTTCCTGAAAATTGTCAAGGCCAATGATGGTTTCCGCTAAAATCAAAGGAAAGGGGTTGAAGCCTGCTTCTATTTGATCCAAGATGTGTAGAATATTTGAATCATAATTCCCAGAAGGTGAGATGAGCAGGAACTGGGTATACAAGCAGAATGCCATCATCTGAGGCCAATGCACTTCCTTTTGATCCACAGCTATAGTGATTTCGAAAAATGGTTCAAGTAGAATTTTAGAACTAGAGATAAGGTGACTTGATGATTGAGGAGAGAGGTTGAATAATCTTGCCATTTGATGATGAAGGAAAGGCAAATCTGAAACTAATAGTGGAGGACTTGCGATTGGACAAGTGGAATCCAATTGTGAACCCAAAACGGCTTCAAATTCTTCAAGCAGGGGGCATAATTCCATATTGTTGAACCGAAAAACATGCTTCTGGGAATCCTAAAATTCAGCAAGAACATGAAGAAATGAGTAGTTGATTCTTCTAGCATGCATGGTGTTTATGCCATAATTTAATTTTTTGGCTTAATATATTAAATTAATCATTCATTTGATTTAATTAAAATTCTAAGCCCAAAAACAAGTGGAAAGGCCCAGTCCACAGTCCAGTGCATTTTGCAGAAGGTTCTGGAGACAAAGTTTAATGTACAGAAGTTGCTTGGGGAAAGTGGATTACGCGGACGGATGACCCTTGAATAGCTGGGCATTGATGAAGAAGAAGATTCTAGAGATTCCAGATAAGATTGCTTGGGGAAAAAGATCAACTTGGGATGAAGGCGTCTGAGTCATGTGAATTTATTCCTGTAAGAAATAGAAGAAACTCTTGAGCTGGAGCATTAATTGAGAGGAGTAGCCTGCAAGTAAAGACTGTCTATAAAACCAAGGGGAAGACACAGATCTACACATCTACACCTATCTACATCAATCTACAAAAACTAATTTACAATTTTAGTTTATCAATTTCTTAGTTTATCAGCTCTGTCAAACTTCATTTTTGTACTAAGCTTCCGAATTAATACAATTTCACTTTCAAGCTTTCAAATTGTCTCTTTTATTTACAAATTAATTTTCATTAGCTTGAAATCCAATCAAATTGTGGTAAAGGAGATTGGGAATCCACAATTGTCTGAAAAGAAGTCAGGTCTTATTTTGAGGAATTTCTCCTCTGGCACGCTCGCAAAACTTAGCCAACAATCTTTTGGCACGCACCCAAAAACCAAAAATTGGAGAAACAATTTTTGGCACGCCCAGTGGGACACGTTTCAACCAGTGGGACATGTTTCAACAAGATGAACAGATTTGAAGAAGAAAATTTTGAAGTTGGTTACTGGATCAATAATTCACCTGTAAACCCGGGTGATTTATGGAATGAAGACTTGATGCCTCAAGATTATTCTTGGACTGAGGTACCTTTTGGCTATTCAAGCCAAAATTTAGAGATCCTTAATACTACTGCTAATGAAGACATTATTGTTCAAAGTATTCTTACACAGATGCTTGACTCAGTATCGCAAATAAGGAATTCTTTGCAAGACTCTATGCAAAAACTCGAAAATGATATGCAGAAAAATATGCAAGAGATAATGAGCAACTCATTTGCTATAATGAATGAAAAATTTTCCAAATTGGAAAGTCAAAATTCTGCACTAAAAGTAGAGGTTCAACATCAAAAGCAAGAAAAAGGCCCGGGGGGCAATATTTCTAATAAGGAAGAACTAATTCCCGAAGGCTACATGTCAAATCCCCAGGCCCAGATGCCTTTTCCCCAGGGCCAAAAGAATTTTCCCCAGGGGCAAAAGCAAGGCATAGGGAGTATACATAAGGAACAATCAATTCCTCAAGCTCAAACACTAATTCCCCAGGGATTAGAACAAACAGAAGGTGACATTTTACCTGAGGAAAAATCAATTTGCCAAACACTAGTTCCTGACTGTTTGTCTTCTCCTCAATCCCCAAAGGTGGAAATGAACCTGAATGCAAAATAGAAGACAAATCTGATAGAGAAAAATTCATTTTCCCTAGTGGCATTGATTATGGAAGAGAAAATCAAAGAAGAAGAAAAGGGGGTTCACCCTTCTGACATGAAAACAGGTTCAAAAGTCATTGGAGGTCAGTTTTCTCACTAGAAATTTTTACCATCAGATAAAAAGCCACCTGATCCAAATTCATTCAAAAACAACCATAAAAACAGGCCAATGAAAGATAGGAGGCCTGTACAACCTAGATTTATGGTGCGACAGTCTGCTCCACCAAACAGGCAGTGGCGAAAGAAGGAGCAGAGGAAATTCTCTCAGCCATTGACTCATACTCAAAAGGGAAGACTGCAGAGACAAAGGACATTTGAAGAACAGAAGATCCAACCTAATTCTAAGGTCAAATTCAGGCCTAAAGCTACAGATGACTGTCAATAGACAGCCATAATTAATGGTAGGCCAATAGAAAGCCATGATTAATGGCTGTCTATTGACAACCATAATTAATGGCAGGTCAATAGCTAAATCAGGTTAATAGAAAGCTAAATCAGGTCATAATTAATGGGTAAATCTGTTTGATTTTGTATCATAGGATTCCTCTATGTAATTAATTCTTTGTACAACTTAGTTTTCTTGTATAGGGTCCAGCCTTGTCTATATATTGAAAGAACCTCTAAGTAGAGGGACAATTTGAACCATTCTGTTACATGAATAGTCATGATTTGACATGGTTTCTTTAAACGTCAAATCATTTTTATCACCCAATATAAAAGACACGGTCTCAAATCTAAAAGTTGAATCATTTTATCACCCAGGTTCAATTACTTTATATCTAGAGAAGTATAGCAGTACAAGGTCCACTTGCATAATTATATCTTCTTTTCCCAACAATTAGCCTGAAAAAAAATGGGTGTATGCGCACCTGAATTGTGCCCAGAAGGTCCTCTAGAAGCTCCACAGTTAGATCAACCTGTAACAAAATCAGCCCAGGGCTTGAATACAAACAATATCTATATATAGATAGATTAAAGCAAACTTAAGTAAAATGAAGATACAAGGACAGGTCTCTAGTGTGCCACCAACCTTTGCAATGACCTGAGCCATCCAAGGTCCTAGTACGCCAGAACATAGATCAATTAGCACACAAGCAGCTTTAGCCTGCAAAAGAGGAATGAAGCAGTATGTTTCCATATGAGAATATCATAATGCATTAAAGAGAACCAGAATTAAATATATGAGCATTTTTTTACTCAAAGAAAAAGACCATTGGTAGTCACCATAATGTAACCTTATCAGTAAATTGTCAGTAATGTCATAGGTCACTTGAAACATCCATTCAAGTCAAAGTTCCAAGAACCTTGGAAAGAAGGGAAAACAGCAGCCACAATTTTCTCAGTTATAATCACTTTAAAGTTTGAATTTGAATGCAAATTCCACTTTTGATTGCACAATTTAATGGCGCAAACAAATTAAAGGCCACAATTTTCTAAGAAAAGAAAAGATGTGATATGTTAGGAAAGTAAGATGCAAGAAACGAACATGTGATGGTGAATAGGATGACAAATAGCCTGCACAGGCATGAAGAAGAGGACGGTACACTGCCGAACAAGACATTGCTACAATCTGCAATGAATACCTCTATGGTTAGCAGACCAAAATCTAAATGCAATAAATATATATGACCACCATATAACCCATGTGCAATGGGGAGAATATTCATATTAGCTCTGACATAACCTGGGATAGGGCTTGTTGTACAAAAGGCTGTTTCCATTGAGAAAAGATATCATCAGCATGTTCGCCACTGCTGCTCAGAGAAGGACGAAGTGCTAAAGAAAGTAAAAAGATAAAAGATTCACATGTCACAAATTTATAAAAATTCAATTTTGTATAACAATAAAAAAAAATTATACAAGATACAGTAGATAAGAGACAGGTTCAAATTACATCAGAAATTTAAAAAAAAAAAATAGATCAACTAAAAAACACTTATTTTACAGCATTCTACATTACATTTTGCATAGTAGCAGTTGAGCTTAAACTTGTCTTTGTGTTTACAATGAGTAAAGGAAGTTCACCAAGGGGTTCAAAAAGGAGTATAACCATCCGAAAAAACTTAAGTTTGGCCAATTGAACAGCTATAGAAGGGAGGCCGATTTATATCCTATTAACTATAAAACCAAAAAGAGAATATATATGCATAATAGACTAGAGCTAATAATAATATTGTAACAGTATTTATGAATAGGCATGACACTTTCAGTCCTAGAACAAAAATAATAAGGTAACACATCTCATAAATTGTACTTGACCTGGCAGCAAAGCTTGAACAAGTGGTAAAGCAGACCAAAATTCAGATGTGCTCTCTGCCAGTTTACGACAAAGTAAAGGCTGCAAAATATTAAAAAAAAAAATAGAAAATAAGTTGATGGATAAATATGGTGATGATTGAGGAGTGTTATGTTGTTAATACTGAAATCAACCTGAGACGCACAAGCATAAAGAACGTGTAAAATGCCTTCTTCCACCGCCCCAATATCCAAGATATTTAAAATGCTAGAGTCCCAATGATCATCAGGTATCTGAAATTCTTCTCCAAGCAAGCTAGAGTAATCAACTAGAGGAACAGGATTTGATACTTCAGATTTTGATGTCTCATCTATGGCAGATGTAATTTCACTTGTAGTCGTAGATGCTTGTTGCACTGGAACAGGCTCTATGAGATTGTACAAAATTCTTGAAGCCTAAAATAAAGGATCAGTTAGCAATTAGAAACATAACACTTGTAATTCAACATTTGGTCACTAAACTGTAAAAAAGCAGAAGTTTATCTGTTACCATTCTGCAAACAGCTCCCAGATCAGAATCTTTATATGCCTTTCTTAGCAACACAAAAATCGCATCTGGACGGAACACCATTGAACTGGAAGTTGGAGATGTGCTTCGTGATCTTCTTGGCTGCACATGCAAAAAGGAGAACAATTATTCTAGTACCATTTAGAAATAAAAGAGCTATACAAACAAAGTGACAAGATCAATACAAAGTTATTAAATCAGAAAGAAAGATACAGAATAAACATTAAGAAACAACACAAACAACCAAAGGTAAATGCTAATACAACATTTAACCCTACTAATACTAAAAGAAACAGTCATTTACTTCTTTACCATGAATAACGGGAATCTCTCAAATAGTTAAAAAAGCTGAACACCATCATTGTACACATCAATCCAAAGACAGCTAGCTTTCAGGGTGACAAAGAAAGAAGAACATCAAAAGAACTGAGATCCTACCTCAAAGTTAGAAGAAACAGTTAAGGAAGACAAAGGCTGGCTGCTCCTAGGAACTTCAGATTCAGAAATACCGCCCAAAGACCTTGCAGTTTCTCTGTAGTGCAAGTACAAGATTACACATTTAATTAAAATAAAATATAGGAGTATGAAACATATGTCAAAATAAAATTTATAAGAATATACTAGAGCGAAATAAACCAAAAAAAAAATTTACTGAAAAATCTTAGTTTATGAGAAAATCAATGCAACAGTAGGTAAACAGTGTTAAATCACCGCAGTTCATGTGGAAAGACAAGAACATGACTAGCCAAGCCAGACTAGGAACATTCTTGAATCTAGAGTAATAAAACCCCAATTTTTAGGGCTCCTAACAAGATCCTTTTAGTCTCCTACTTAAAAAGTAGCAAGCACATTTTTGGTATGAAACCATGACCTTCTATCACCTAAAATCAAAAGGTGTGGAAATCTTGACTACAAGAGACCTTTTTTACTTGGAAATTTCCTAGAGAAGCACTTTATTAATAATTTAATTAGACCAGCATGGGGAGGCAGGCAGAATTTTTTTGAATTTAATTTCATGCTTTTCAAGTCCTTCTTTTGGAAGCTAAAAGTCCTAAAAATTTCCTTAGCTCTGATGAATGTGGGCCATATACCAACATAGGCAAACACTTGCTAATGACAAAAAGGCACTTGCATTACCAAAAAGAAGCCCAAAACAAAACTTCATAATTACATGAGGTTAATGGAGATCTTCAGCTAAGTTAAGGTGCCACTAAAAACAAAAGCTTTCAACTGTTTTTCAATAATTCAAAAGGTGAATATTAACGGCAAATAACTCATGGAAGAAAGGAGAACTCTAAAAATTTTTTCCTATATGTTTTACACGTAAAAAAAATTCATCTTATTCTCACTAGTTTCAATATTTGGAGGCAGTGTGGAAAAACAGAAATCACACTTTTCATCGTTTTGATACGAATTTGTTATGTGCAGACACTTTGGAGACTTTTTTTTCAATAACATGGAGAAGCTTTGAGGTTTTAGTAAGAATCACATTTTTCCAAACTTTTGATAATAATTTGTTATGTCCGTTGAAATGGTGCTTCTTTGAAGCATAATGCTCTAATAGTACATACTGCTCCTTCAAAACTATACTTTGATTTTTTATTTTTTTATTTAAGGAAAAAAAGGTTACGAATAGGATAAACATAAGAAAACAATAGAAGGAATTCATGCAGTTTTAAACATTTCATGGAAATAGAAAAGATTTAAGAAGCACAATCTTGTGCCAAAGTTGTTGAAAGCTGGTCCCTAGATCATACATCGAAAGATATTTAGAATGTTAGCCAACCTTTCATTCACAATATGAAGTATTGGATATAATGGACCCGCAAGCATTGCGAGAAAACGTAGGTTCTGATCAGCAGCATCTGAAAAGCTAGTTAGATCTGCCTGCACAGTGATAAATGCTAATGAAATATTCACTAGACCTTAAAAACACTTCAAAGAAAATAAAGGAGGAAATAAAAAGAGCCTTAGTTGACATGAGTTGACTATACCTCAAGTTGAGGAAGGAATACTAGCAGCTGATTTGTCATGTCTTGAAGCAACTGCAAAAAAAGGGCATCAGAAGGCAAAGAGATACAATAATACATAAATAATGTAAGCACTAATGATGGAAAAAATTATGTGATAATAATATCCACCTGAAGATGCATATCATAAGCATCTTGCTTGTGTGATATAATGTTTGGCAACAAGTGATTTACAACTGGTTGAAACTCTGGTTCAAGACCAGTCACTGAAACCCCAATCAGCTGCAAGGCAGGATCAGTGGAAACAATTTTAGTGACAATAAAGCAGATTCCTAATAAGATCAGTAAATTTGTTTCTAGAGACAAAAGGGAATGAGTCAAAATTATCAGCATATTCATCTAAGACACAAATGCATAAAAATTACAAACAGAACTTCAAAACATAAATGGTTACACCCCTTATTTTTCTGGACTAATGACCCGTTAAACCTTAATGTTTCCAATTTTATCCTTACCTTTGAATTTTATAAATAAGGTACATGAGTTAGTTAATTAGTGACAATTGTATCCATATGATCAGGACTTTTGTCAATGCTTACTTGGTATCTGTGATAGACATTCGGCATGGACAACTGCAGTAGATATAAATTCATGGAAGCCATATGAGCCAAAAAAAATGTGTAAAACATCAGTATTTGCAAGTGTGGTGTATTGACTATTTCATGTGGGGTAGAAGTCCATAGGTACAGCACCATAACCCAAGTCAAAATATCCATCTCATATGCCAAGTAAGCATAGGGGGTCGACTTCTCCCCCCCACCCCCACCCCAAAAAAAAAAAAAAAAAAAAAAAAAAAACAGGTGGCTCAAGGAATTATTGGTAATTAACTAACTTATACATTTAACCGATGACATTAAAAGTATAGAGTGCAACGAAAGAAACACAAATATCTAGATTAAATAGATTGTTAAGCCTAATTATTGAGCAGGGTAGAACATTACAAATTGTATAAGGAATTCAACGGTTGGCAGCCTAGTACATGACCGTATAGTTCAAATTCACAAAACTAAATGATACTGTGTGAAATATCAATCTGTACACAGTAGACAAGGCAAACCAAAATTTTTGTATACCTGAATGAAAAAAATGGCTATGGGATTTCCCCGCAAACAAGATATTCGTACATAGCGGCATGGAGTGTAGTTCATAGGATATATCATATCACGACGAGGTGCTTCACATCTTGGACGAACTTTTACAAATGTCTCTGGCTGGGTTGTCAGAGGAAGGGAAGGAACGATCAACAAAAGATAATAAACAATTCAGCATATTTGATACACAAGAAGCAGACTAAAAATATGAAAAAACGCCATCTCAGTAATTTCCTTGACAGTTGATAAAAGGCACCAATATATTCCATATAAAATAATATGATGAAGATAAGACCTAAATTCATAACCAAATGCCGATTTCATAATCCAAATTATCATAGATTAAAAGTCTTGCAATCAACAAGATGCACAGCATATGTCTCAAAAGTAAACATTTATAGAAAAAATATATATGTTATTATAATTAACCCTGTACTTTCCAATCTCAACCATGATTTTTTGAATCATTGTGATGCCACATAAAAGGAGAAATTACTCATCAGCCACAGACATCATGTAACAATTACAGCCATTGCAGACACGGTTTTTTTTTTTTTTCTTTTTTTCTTTTGGACTCTTGAACTGCATCCTGTACTAAAAGCTGCAAGACTTACCTAAAAATGACGAAATACAAATGTTTCCAATGAATTACAAAGATATCTATTCAAAGAAAGAAAAAAGTAAAGAACAGCACTAGAGAAGTTCCAGCTTTAGACTTCCAATGCTAGCTTTGTCTTAAGTTCAACTCATTATCATTAATTAATAACATATGTCTTTCGTAATTAGAATAATCAAGCTAACCATAATAAAAGTAAAGATACTACCATAACAAGATGCATATGAAAATCATTGCATACAAATACAATTAATCAGAACCATGCATGATTCAGTAAGTAACAACTGTCATTGAAGAGTGTGTGTGTGTGTGTGTCTATGAATATATTCCAAAAACCTAAATATAATAAAGGAGGAATAGCTGATAATAACCTTATAACGTAAACCAACTGAAATTTCCCATTCAAGAACTGACTTATTGTATATCCGTAAATGCGAGAGCAAGCAAGGTTCCTGCAACAAATTCAAACACAAACACACGCACATAAAAGCAAATTGAGGAAAAACTCATATACAGACTATTCAATTTTAATTGAAAGAAAGAGCAATATATATATATATATATATATATATACATACGTCGAGTTCTAAAAGGATCCATTCTTTAGTGTTGGTGCCAGTGGACCAGTGAGAGCGAAGGTCAGTGTCGAGAATGTGAGAAGCTTTTTGCGAGGGAGAATCTCTCGACGTTGCTCTAACTTTGTAGCTTAGTGGCTTCACTCTTGGCTCTAATTCAACCTCCATTTCTGATGATTCTTCTTCTTCTTCTTCTTCTTCTTCTTATGGTTTTATTCGTCAGGGTTTTAAATAGCAGGTAGACTCTTTACTCCCTATCTCTCTCTCTCTCTCTCTGTTTACTTTCTTTTCTTTGATTTCACCTTCGTTGTCTGAGAACTGACACCAGTGTGTGTCCAGATGAAGAAGGAAGAAGAAGAAGAAGAAGAGAAGACCATTAGTGCTTTTTAATTAGTGATTTTTTTCTTTTATTAGCGCTTGGGCTATATTGTTTTAAAATGACAAGTGGGCTTAGGCCCATTCTACCAGACTACATGTCGTCCAGTTGTTTTAACTAGTGATTTTTTTTTTTAATGTTTTGATAATAAATAAATAAATATTCAATAAATATATTTAGTATAATTATTTTTTATAAAAAATTATTTATAAATTTAAATTTAATGTACATTTATATTAAATAAAAAATTATAAAAATTATTATTAAATCAACAAAACTACTCATTTATAAATAAAATTTTTTAATATTAAATTTATATTTTCTCATAATGTTGGATTTTTAATTTTGTAATACACTTCTATTATTTTTTTTTTTAATTTTCATGTCATCTCATCAAATTCGGAAGAAGCAGCAGCATCTCTTTCTATGATATTGATTTAAAAGAAGTTTTTATTAAATAAAATTTTAATTTAATTTTATATTTACTACCAAAAGTTATAATAAAATGTAAATTTAGTAATAAATTTATGAAATATTTATTTAAATCAAACACCTTAAATTAAAGAATTATTTATAATAAATCATATTTAAAATTAATTTACCAAAAAAAATGAATATCTAGAGTTACAATTTGTTCTTTTTTTTTTTTTTTAAGAAATGATAGTTTGGTTTATTAAAATCAAACGACAAGTGACGTGAAACATTACATGTCGTTTTCTTGAGGCCTTTTAAGCTGCAAATTCACTCCAGTGTTGTGCACTGCCCACACACTCTGTATCATATCTCCGTCTCTCTTTCATTTCCTCTCATCGAAGCAAAGGTACACTCTTTTCTTGTTCTCTATGCGATTTGATTGAATCTGGATTCGGCATTGATTTGATGATTAAAATTCTATAATCCCCAGAAAAAAGTTGTGATCTTTTTGTCCCAAAAGATCCGTTTCAGTTGCATATACAATTCAAATCATAGCTCTCACATTTCTCTTTAATTTCAAAAACCCTAACTTTTTTTTAATTGTTATTGAGGATTTTTGAATGTGTGTGATTTGGGAATAGGTTAAGAAGAAGAAGAACAGAAGATGGCAACAATTAGAAATCTGAAAATAAAGACAAGTACTTGCAAGCGCATTGTCAAGGACTTGCATTCTTATGAGAAAGAAGTTGAGAGGGAAGCTGCTAAAACAGCAGACATGAAGGAGAAAGGAGCTGACCCTTATGACCTTAAACAACAGGTATTCTTGTTGCTCAACTTTTCACTGATGTGGTAATGGTAATATTAATCTTTTTGACAAATTTTTTTTTAGGAATTTTTTCTTTTTGTTTTTTTCAGTCAAAAGAAGCTCAAACATTATGAGGACCCATGTAGTAGGAAACAGATATTCTAATTCAGACTAAGATACATAATTTGTGATTCAACGTTGTAGATGGTTTAGAGTTCTTTTGCTGGTTTTAAGATTAGAATATGACTAATAAGTATTGATTGACCAGATGAATATGATTACTGGCTATAATATGGTCATGGTGTGGGAAAAGGTGGTTGTGTAGTGGGCTACTGATATTAAATCTTATTGCAAACAGACCATGTTCTAAGTTGATTCATGTCCACCAAATTAATTACAGTGGCCATTAACAAGTCAAGTGAAGGAATGAATGGATTGTTTATTTTATAATACGAGTTATCTCTCTTTTAAATGCCAACATTCGTTTTCTTTGCTGATGCAGGAAAATGTGCTGGCTGAGTCAAGGATGATGATTCCTGAATGTCGTAAGCGCCTTGAAGCTGCATTAGCGGACCTCAAAGGAACTTTGGTATGATTCCGAATGCAATTGCCAGTTAGCATGCTGTTGATTTCCAGTTCTAATTACTTGTCAAACCACTGTTCTGAAATCTTTTGGACGTCACTGAAGGATTCATAAACTTTTGGTAACTCCTAATATAAGCTGAACTGTATGAATCAGTCTTACGTGCTTATAAATTCAAGATATGAAAATGATCAGTCTATGTATTTGAAGTTTGAATTAGCTATTGCCATGAGGTTGGTTGATGTAGTGTCCCCAACCTTCTAGTAAGGACTGACAGAATACTTGCCACTCGTATCTGTTTAGACCATTGATCAAGTGACATTCGAATTGCTGATATGTCTACCCTTTTCTTTACCAGGTCTTGAAAACTATGCATTCATTGACTGTTGATGACTGTGATTTCCTTCTTTTACTTGTGTATATATGGTGGAGGTAGCAACTAGCAAAGTTTCAGCACCAGTGGGGTGGAGAAAAATTATTGATAGGTAGTGCCTAGTCTTGCACTAAAGAGAGTTAACTTTAGATAACCTGAAAAAGAATGTGTAGAGATATAGATTTATGATTCAGACAAGTATAGCACCTGTCCATTTGAGGCTCTGAGCCCCTCAATGGTCACATACCGTTGGCTAGCTCTACCTGACTGATCTTTTCTTTGAGAAATCCAAGAATGGAAAAGAAAAATGGCAGTAGTTTAGACTGTGGGCTTATGTAGAATTGAAGAGCAAAGAATGCAAATTCCATACATATAATGGATTATCACAAGAAAATTGTCAATATTTTGTTCCATTTGATGTAGAGTTGAAGAGCAAAGAGTGCGGATTCCATACATATAATGCATTATCTCAAGAAAATTGTCAATATTTTGTTTCTAAGGCCTACATGCAATCTAGACTTTGCTGCAGCTCCATTTGGCTGATTTATCATTTATGTTCATACAGATGTGCTTGATAATGTTTTTTTCCTTATGTTTTCTCTCTGTCTGCTAGTAGTGGTTTTTTTGTGTTGTCTATGTTAAGAGAATTTCAAATTTTCAGGCTGAGTTGGAAGAGTCTGGTAATAAGGAAGGACCAGAAATTGAGGATGCTCGTAGCACTATTACTGAGGTTGAAAATTTGTTTCAAGCAGCAGATGCATAGCGTGCATCAGACAAATTCAATGTAAAGAGTTTGACATTTTATGTTTCTGTATGACTTGCCTTCATATTCACCAATGGTGAGTGGCAACTTTGATGGATTTTGGGGATTTGTTGTTTGCTAACACTAATATGCTAGTTAAAAGCAGCTTTACATGAATCTGTCCTGCCAATAGTCGTTTCCTAATGGAAAATGAATTCTACATTTAGAGGTGCAGACTCAAGTTGCTTTGCAACCATGACTTTTGTTTGATAATTTGAAAATGAGTGTCAAGCTGAACACAACTAGTAATCCTATTGGCTATGCATTATGATCTGTCTTGGTTGGATGCATTGGGTCTACTTGCTAGGTTGATCTTATTAACGATGCCCTTCTGAAACTCTTTTTTTCCATTCTTCAAATTTACACACATTGTTTTTTGAACTATATGATGCTTTAAACTCATCCTTCAATCTTTTCCAAAGCCCTTTAATAGTACTTGGAAATATAATCGGAGAGGGATGTGAAGGATTGTTTTTCAACTCCATTTATTTAATGAGTGGTTGAAGTGCAACTAACCATTTGTATTTTAAGGAAGTTCTTTTTTATTTGTGGAATGAGTTTCAACTTCATTGGACATAAAACTCATCAGGCATAGACTTCTAAACTTCCACGAAAGCAGACTAGGTCACAACCACAATTCAATCTATCACAATCTTGCCTTGGCCACCAGGGCACTCCAAGGGCTTACCAGCAAGACAGGTTATGGCCGGTGTTCTTTTGTTTTGTAACATGTACTCAGATCATATACGAAAAGTATTTGGCAGAAAAAGAGTGCAGTAAAGAACTGCCACACTTTCCCTACGCAACTAAAACTTCGTCTTACTATTTGCAAGTGGGACCTCCACCAACCCCTTCACTTTCTCTTGCTTTAATTTTTTGTCCATTTCTCCGACAAGAAAAGTTAAATTGTGCAGGTCATTTTCTATGGCACTTTCTTTCTCCCCACTTTATTCACTGTTGATATAGTGTTAAGTCAATAAGTTGGAACGGCTCGAAATGAAAAGTTTCCTTTTGAATGTGCTTTTGGAAAAAATGCAACCTGAGCATAATCTTTGCATATCATTTCGCTTACTTTTAGTGCAAGTAAGTTTGTCTGAAAACCCTACAGAATACAGTCAGGGAGGCTGACTCACTATAACCAAGGAGTTCTTGTTAGTTTTCCTTTGAGCAAGATTAAACCACAGGAAGAGGTGAGGTAGCATGGAGGGATCTCCACGGAGGCCAATTCTCTTGACATCTCAGTTTTACCACTTCCAATAATAGAACAGATTATTCATTCGAGACTCCGCCTAAAGGTTGCAAACCACATCTTGCCCAAGTCTGCATGGAGCAATGTGAAACCTCCCAGACAGCTGAAACTTTCAGTAAGGTCGGGCTGTGAACAATTTTTTACCATTTTTTCCTGGAAGAAATGTTTTAGGTCATATTAACTTGAAAAGTCTTTTTACTATGAAGCTCCATTAAAAAATTATTTTAAAAAACTGTAATAGGAAGTACGGAAACTATTTAATGAAGTGTGGGTAGATAGGTGTCTTGCAGGCTGTACTGATACCAAATTTACCCAGTTAACAATATTCGAAAGAGAGAAGGTAAACACGAGATCCTTTACACCATGCCTAACGTTACAGTGATTAAAAGTAAAATAGAGCCATTCTTTATTCATGAAAATTAATCACCTTAATTTTCTTCAATTTTTGTCATAAAGAATGGCGTGACCCTCTTCTAAGCTTTCTACGGAAGGGCCTGCATGCCACAATACTAAGATCAACTGCTGCTGCAAGTGCCATAAAGATGGCAGCATCCTCCACACATGTCACATGTCGCATAGCCAATTGAACCAATGGTTTACTAAGCTTCCCCTCGCCTTGCACTTTACAGCTCATGACGAAACCACCAGCTGAACCCAACCCTGAAAAATCTCCGCTACTTTGTGGACTTGGTATTGGGGTTGCTGCAGCTCGCATCTGCCTGTCAGTGTCAATGAAAAACTCGCCACCCTTTTCAGCACTCATGAAGATCTCTGACATGAGAACCTCACCACCCTCCTGGCTTTCAGACAGAAGGTGAAATCTGCAGCAAATGGAATCTCTGATGCCACGTTCACGCCACGCCTCAAGCTTTCCCCATGGCTGCCAGCTCTCAGGCCTGCAAATATCAGGGCGAACAATTAACCAAGCTCCTGGGTTGGACTTGGCAACCCAATCACAACCTGTTGATGGTACAAAGGGGGTTGTTATGAAGGCTGCTGCAACAGCTGAGCCAGAGAGATCATGTATCTTCACCTTCCATCCCTTCCGTTCCCTTCGTTCTGTCTCCAGGTCAACACCATCAACAGAAGTTGACCGATAAATGTTCAAAGGATCTACCTGAGGTACCCTGTCATTGCATAACCATCAAAATTCATTAATACTGATCTAGCAATTGTAAATACAAAACATCAATTGTCAATGACTTGCTACCAGAAAGATATTAGACCCATGTACATGAAATGATGCTATAATCAAAAGGTGCTATTTCCTTGTTGCCTCATGCAAATAAATGGAGCACAAAAGTAGACTGCTGGATTTTTTCCTTCATGTTTCCTGCCTTTATTCTTTTTCTCTTATATGACATCTTCACAACAGAGATGGTGCGTGCACTGTGCACATAATAAAGTTGTATCAACCACAGAAATTCCACTGAGATTGAGCCCATTGAATTATTGTAGCCAAAGGCAATGGAATTTTATAACTCTGACAAAGCCTACAACTAATTGGACAAGTATAGAGAAACAACAGATAACATCACCTGTCTTGACTAAACTTGCAACTAAATATGGGTTGCTTGATGGAGCCTTGAAGCTGAACTATCTGAGGACTTGATGTTGTCACATCATCAAACTGGAAAACATATCTTGGATCAGGATCAAGTTTCACTCTTAAATGAAGCTCAGCCCCTGGTTTTCCACTCTCCTGCTTGTTTTTGCCAATACCTATCCATCCATTGAAAAGAATTACTGGCTTCCCTTCACCCCATTCAGGACCTACTTCCAGCTTAAATGTTCCAATCTGCTGCCTTTTGATGCCAACACCACAATGGGATTCCTTCCTCCCTGTGAAGACAACAATCTCAAGACATGCATGTTGAGTATAGAAACAGCCGGGTGCCAGTAATGCTTTCAGATCTGACTCTTCAAGATAAAAGCTTGAGGAAATGCTGTGAATGTCAGGTGTCGCTTCAGGTGAAGATACTAAAGGGATTGATATTGTCTGCACAGGGAAACCTCGAAGCCGAATCTCACACGAGCATGGAGAAGAGAATGTACGGATTCCTGATTTTGTAGAATTTATAGCTGTTCCAGGAATCCTTAGCCCAAGGGAGCCGATTGACAACCTGATAAAAGCTTGAGGATCCATTCTGATCACAAGTCTTTGCCCATTGGATCAAGAATTCTATGCTTAGCCAGCTTAAGAACCCTGTCATGTCAGTAAACAAAAATTAAATTTCCATGCAGAAAATAAAATGTTGAAATCTCATTCTCAATTTAATTGGATAACTCATTTTATTGAGAAAACTTTGACACTAACATGACATGGAGAAATTAGCATTTATTATTAGGTAGCATCGGCTGCATGAAATAATCAAAGACATCTAAAAAGGGAAATAAATGGCATTGCTCAAACACCAGGGAGGGAAGATCCCACTCTTTACCTTACCAGGCTCCAAAACTCTATATCCATCATGAAATAACATAAGTAGCCCAAGATCACCTTCCCCAATTTCTTTATCACCCGAAAGTTATTACTTCCCGTGCCAAGGCAATTTATTGGCCAAAACATGAAACTTCTACGATTATTTGGCAGACCCATATCAGTATTTTCATAGGAGATCCAGTTATGATACAATAAGAAATGGTCTGGCCTGAAACTAAAGTCAAATAAAATGACCAAATAAGTCATCATACAATTTTGTACAAGATCACCTTCATTACTATCTTCAATGAATGAAAAAGTCCCCTTAAGAAATCAACAGCTGTAACATGTGCAAATGATCTATTTTATCATTCTACTCTAACCCAATTCATAGTCCATTCAATCAGATTTTTTCTTTTTATACTAGACTAATGAATCTAATCCAATCAGAAAACAGTCCAGCAAAAATTGCAGCGTCACTCGAAGAAAATTCTTGTCAACTACATCTTTTTCCTATTGGATTTGAGTGAACTCTCACATTCGAATAGATGAGCACCAAAGATTTGATGACTTCTTTTCTTTTCCTTTGTATAAGAGCTCCAATTTAGATATCAACATAACTTCCAAACTACTTGCTCTCAATAGGATGGAAGAAAATGTTCAAAGAAATTATCCTAAGTATACCATTTCCAAACATATTGTCTGCTCCATTTTTTCTATATTTTCCCTTGATAACCCTTTAATATCTTCTCTCCCTCTTTTTCTTATGGGAACCAATCAGATCCTGTAGCATTCCAAGGAATTGGCAAAAATCTTACTAACTTTGATGAAGGAAAGACAATCAATGGTCCATATAGCGTTTATTTCTTCCGTGGTAACATTAGGAAATATCCTATTTTGGGAAAAAACAAATCTCTAAAAATGAAATTAATCACAATATACAACAGTGATTTTGGACAAAAAAAGATCGAAACTTGTAGCACAAGTACTCTAAACTGCAGGCATGTTATTCCCAAGGAAATCTTCATGAATACTGTAACTGAGCACAACTGAGTTTCTAAAGATACATATCCAATCCTAAGTCAAAATCTAAAACAATTCGTTGACCTTTCTATTTAAACCCTCAAAGCAAAAAAGAAACCAAAAACAATATTTATATACACATAACCTTACTGCTCTTGGTACTAAAACATTAAAAATAAACCTTAAGCATAACCAGTTAGGCTAAATTGAGTGCAGACAGAATTGAGTTTCACAGTTTCTTTAGTACCACTTCCCCCACCAACCAAACAAAAGAGTACGACTGTAACCCGTTTTATTAGTTTTGTACTCACAACAGGAGACCCCGCATATCACAGAATCAAGAGTAAGAAGTGGATAACCCATTAAAGCTGAACTAATTTTCTCTCCAAAACAATATTACAAGAAACCATCAGAAATCTAAAGCAACCAAAGTCAAACCAACATACATATAGAATTACAAACAGGAAAAAAGAGCTAAGCTTAGTCAAGTAAACACACACAGCATACAATATATGTTAATGAAACAAATAAATTAAAAAAAAAAAAAAGTACCCACCTGAACATCTTGCTAGAAAAGGCTATAATTAAGCTGGGAATCCGCAGATGAAGACAGAATTGAAAAAAACTACAAAACAGTACATTCAAAATCACTCTAATCAATCTCTCCTCTAATTAAAATAAAAATCTCTGTTTTTCTTTGTTCTAACTTTCAGTGAAAACCCAACAAGAATGCGACGTTTGTTTTTAGATATTATCAGAACTAACAAGAAGGTGTTTCAAGGGGAATGAAACAAAACAAAACAAGGCGAAGCAAAACCAAACAATAAGAAGGCAATCTGGAATTTCACGTAGACAGTGCACGGATCACGAGGGAACATACCCACATACTATACACGCTCCCATTTTCTCTTTTCGTTTTTTTCTCTCTTTATCTAAACAAACATATATTTATCCAATCCCAAAGAGAAAATGCCAAAAGAACAGTAGAAAAAATAAAATGTGAACTTTCTTTTTCCGGGTCTTTGTTTAGGAGTCTGTGAGCGTGTTTTTGTATTGTTGGACGCATTACTTGTCAGCAAATAGGAGAGGAAGCAAGAAAAGGGATCATTGGGAATATTGTAAAAATTGTTTTGTTTAATGCAATTATTAGGAAAATTATGCAAAAAGATTAGATTTTTATGATTATTATTAGGTGGGTGCAATGGTGAGAAGGATATAATACAAAAAAAAAAAAAATTGAAGAAAAAGGAGGCTGAGGACGAAGAGGAAGAGGAGGAAAGAGAAGAAAGTGAAGACAGCTGGAGGCAACGACGGTGGTTGGTTTATAACAAAAAAATATATATAATGTAATATTACATTGTAGAATCGCTTTCAGACACACACATATACCTCACTTCTTCATCATCTTCTCCTCCAAAATTCTTTTTCTTTTTTTTTTTTTGTTTTATGAATATAATTTTTTATATTATTTTGGATAATACTATGATAAGAACAAATGGCTGATGTAAATAAATTTTATATTTTTTTGATGTTGTGAATAATTTTATATTTTTAATGTTGTTTGTATGATTTAGCTTGGATAGAAAATTTTTTTAATTTTAACACGGGTTGAGCTTTAATTATATTTCGCTAATTTCGGTTTGCAATTTCTAATTTATATTTAATTTTTTAGTCAAATTTAATCTCAATTATAATAATAAAGATATATAAATTTTTAGCTCAAACCATTCAAAATTAAAAATTCTCAAAAATAAAAAAAATTATAAAAAATTTAATTTCATTGAATTTGAGCGAAACTTAACTAAAAAATACATATCAAAACTCAAATATTTCAACTATTTTTTTAGCATGTCAATAGGTTCACTATGTTAATAGTTATTAATAAGTCTATAATTCAATATAGTATGGTCACTTATATTTTTTGAAATTGTAAATTTTTGGTAAGAAATAATAATGTTGTGGACCAATATCAAGGCACAGGGAATAGAATTTCAAATTTGGTTTACAAAAAGGAAAAATAACAACTTTAAAGCTTCCTTAAAAAAAAAAATTAAAGCACTAGCATTTAGTTACAAGGATAATTTAAGTAGTAAAAAATATTAACATCATATTATTGAGAATATAATTTGAATTTCATCTTTTTTCTTTCTTTTTCTTTTATGGTATTGGAAATTAATTATTTTATCTAGTTATTATCTAAGGGTGCAGGTCAAGTGGTAAGGGACTTGTCTTTGGCTTAAGAGGTCAGGGGTTCGGTCCCCCGTCTTGTATGCAGCCACTCCTTGGACCAGAGTTTTCACCTCGAAAGGGATCCCACCCGATTCGAGCGGGAATTAGTTTGAATGTAGACATAACTTAAAGATGTCGTTCTCAGTTGGAGGATCCATCCAGAACACCTCATGCCTAGATGCAAAAATAAATAAATAAATAACATTACCAATTGGATGGGATGTGATTTAAATCTCAATATGAAAAAGCAATGACATTTTTGGAGACAAGGATGGACAAACCTAAAGAAAAACTTAAATTATGATCATTAATGTTGATCAACAACAAAACCAAGCAAGCAAAAGTTTTCATTAACATTAATGGTGGTAGTTACTCTCTCTGTTCCATTCCAATTATTTTTTAAATAGGGGTGTAATCGAGCCGAACCGAGTCAATCTTTGGCTAGTTCGGACTTGGTTTGTTTATAAACGAACTAAGTTCGAACCGAATTTACTATCCTACATGGTGTTCACGAGCTGTTCGCGAGCTTAAACGAGCCTAAAGAAATTTAAAAAATACAAACTATAAATTAAAATTATACATTCAAAAATTAAAAATAAAATTATCTATTAAATAAATTACATTATATTTAATAAAAATTATGATTTTATTCTAATAATATATTTTTAAAATATTTTTTA
>CATIWK010415712.1:0-11313 GCA_949634005.1 Mallotus japonicus
CAAAAAGGAGAAAAAAAAATAAAAAACCAACTAAGAAAGCTAAAAAAACAAAGAAGAACAGAAAAAAAGCAAAATTAGCACTCTTGAAAACAAAACCAAATATAGGGCACGCATGTAATTTATACAAAAGGTAAGATAAATGACTATAAACAGGGTAGAAAATGTGTCTAATTCTGTAAATTTATCAAAATGTAATCTGTTGGATAGATGGGTACAAAGAGTGGGCTTGCAGTTGCATTTGCATTACATTCTAGCAAATTTGTAAAATGCAAATGCAATATATTGGTTTCATATGGTATGAGGGCTATTTGCCATTGCATTTTATGATTGAAAAAAAAAGAAAAAATTATCAATTTATAGCTGCACTGAAAATATTTATCAATTTGTGATAAAATATTTTAAATAAATAAATAAATTACGTCAATCAAACTGGTGGAATTTCAAGAGGGCTTCATACATTCCACCATTTTTGATCGGTAAAAATGTATTTAAATTGTAAAAAAAAAAAAAAAACATGACCATTCCGCCACTTTGAGTGGCGGAATAGTCAATTTCTTAAAAAGAAAATAAAATGTGACCATTCCGTCAAAAGAAATGATGAAATGGCCATAATTCAAATATATATATATATATATATAAATATGCATAGGTAAAAAGTACTGAATGCAATTTTTTTAAAATTATCACAATTTCAGAATTATTTTTTAATGTCAAAAATTGGCAAAAAGCCCATGATATGGCATCTAAAACCAAAAAAAAAAAAAAAGTTGTTTTGTTTTATGCATAATAATCGTTCATAATTGCCATTGGCCTACCCTCTCAAACTTTTTTTTTTTTTTTTTTTTTTTGAGAATGGAGGATTAACCTCTCAAACTTTTGCCACTACTATGTCTTAAAATGCTAATATAGAAAAGAAGGGCCTAAAAGTTATATAGGAATTCATTTTCTTTGATCTTTCTTTAATGTTCAAAAGCCCATGGTATGGCATCTAAAACAAAAACAAAGTTGTTTTGTTTTAGGGATAAGGTTCATTTTTGCCCCTAAGGTTTTTACCGAAGTTCAAATAAGCCCCTGATCAAATTTTAGGTACAAAAAAATTAGGGTTTTTCGATTTTGATCTTTTTAAGCCCCTCCCTAACGGCTTCCATCCAATCTCCCGTTAATTGCAAGTGACACGGGCCCACAGGCAGTCCCACCCTCACCATTATCTTGCAAAACCATTTCTTTTTTGGTCAAATCTTGCAAAACCATTTCATTTCACTCACAAACAATAAGGAACAGAACAGCACAACAACAAATAACATCAACCCGTAAAAACACCTGTTTCCATGTAATCCGATCCTGTCCATAAGGTCCCGTTTTATCAATAATAACCTGAGCCATGTTAGCAACAACTTGTAAAGGAATCACAATCATCAAAACTTTCTTTTTCTTATCTTGAAAATAAGGCATCAAAAAACGACCACCCAATTTCAATCAACACAATCAAAGTAAATAAAGCAACCCCTTTAAAAAAGATGAAAATATAAAACAACACATCCCATCCATAGGCGCTGCCTGTTCATTTTATGTAAGACTTATCCTATGCTTCACACAACAAATTCAACGCCATCATTATAACTATTGCAAGCACAAAGTAAATTAAACTCCTTCATTATCCTCTGCTTCACACAGCAAATTCAATGCCTGCATGATAACTTCCGCAAGCATAAAGTAAACAAAGCAATCCCTTTGCGTTCGATATTGTACATCGTCGATCGTACATCCATTGATACCTTGATGGAACTCAAGCAATCAGTGAAAACAAGAGTGTGCTTATCCGCGTCGCTCACGAGATAAGCCACAAAAATATTACTCTGGTCGTTGAGCTTGATAAAAGTGTAGACATGCTTTATAAGGTTAGACTGAAGAGCATAACCGATATAGCTATCTTCCAGCTGTTGAATAACGTGAAGCCAAGAGTCTTGAATACATAGGAAGAATCCAACCTGAGAGTGGTCAAGAACCAAGTTTGTATTATAGAGTTGGATGCCTGAAACGTTGAGCTCGAGTTGACCTTTTTGAGTGAAACAGAAGTCGTCAAAAGGAATAATCAGACGGTCATCGTTGCGAATTTCGAAGGATCGGATCTCAGTAAAAGAAACATAAAATAAATATGGAGAAGATAATCAAGAAGTGAGCCATGGAACCAATCGTATCTGATATGGGAAGTGAAAACCCAAATTCCCAGATCTATGAGGTGGTTGTTAGCTCTCTGTTTATCTTAGAATGTCAGCCAAATTTGTGAGTGAAATGGTTTTGCAAAAGCACCTGCCATAATGGGCGAATTATCTATCATTGCAACAAGTGAAAGAAAGAAAATTGAATCTAGAGTATGTTGGCTTGTGTTTGTACCTTGTGAATTACAACACCCAAACAAGAGAGAGCAGCTTTAAGTTTTGCTTCTAAAGCTGCATAGAATTCAACACGATGGCAAATTTTTTGAAATTGTTAATAATCAATGGGCAAGAAGAACACATCATTCTCTTCCTTTACCTTGTTTACGAAGAGCCGATCGCTGTGATTGGAGAATCGAAGGTTAGAGATCACTTCAGCTGGTGGATTCGACAGTTCACAGCTTATTTATGAAGAGACGAACACTGTGATAAATTGGAGAAGCAGAGGCCTTGATGTAGATAAGGTTTAGCTTAACCAAAGTTGCACAACAGAGATCTGATTTGAAGAGGAATTGGTGAGCAAAGAATGTGTTGTGTGAACAATTTCATCAAGAAAAAGAAGATGATGGTGCTACTGACGGTGGAGAAGGTCATGGTGATGGACAGTGGTGGGTGTGACGAGGATGGACAACGGTGGTAGCCAAATTTGTGAGTGAAATGGTTTTGCAAAAAAAAAAAAATGAAATGGTTTTGCATAGGTTCATTGATCTTCACCTGTATATTCATTAATATTCACCTGCAACCTGCATATACAATCTGAAAAGAACAAAAATAATAAAGGTCTTAAATGGACCCTTGGATATCATAAATAAGTGGAAAAATCTTATGTATATTGGAATATAGGATGAACTCAGTTTTTCTCCAAAAAAATGTGCATTAACAACAAACCCAACTGCATAATCCACAAATTTCGTTATAATTTCAAAATGATGACTTTGATAAATTGTTGGTGAAATTTGAAATAGAAACATTAAGTATACAAAAAAATAAAAAAATAAAACATGATCCTTACGGTCCTATATTTAAGCTTTTGGTGTTTATGTCAATATCTCCACAATTTGCACATACTTGCATTTCCTCTTATTGCTTAACAAATTCAAATCTTTTATCTTTAAACTTTATCATATATCACTCTAAAGAATTGTCATATAGCTAGAAAAGCAGATTGAAAAATAATTTCCACGCTCTTCATTTATCGCTTCTTTAAAGAATTGATAAATTGGAATTATTTCATAGAAACAAGATAAACCCAAATCAAGAAACTAAACATATAACCCTAAAGCATGCTCCTTTTACTCTAATATGATTGCAAAAAGAAAAGGAAAAAGAAGAATTACCTGTAAGGTAGGGTTAGGGCGATCACAGCAGAAATGTTACAGAGAGAACAAAATTAGAGCCTTCATTTCCAAAAACAACACCTACAAAACGATTGACCAATCCAAAAATATAATGGAAATCAAAATTAAGAAACAACAGAATAAAAACAAAATGATTGATTAGAATGAAAAAAAGAGAGAATTGAGGGGAGGTATATAAGAAGTAATCATAGGCACCGAAACTGAGAAAGTAATGGATGAATTCGATAGGAGTGCCTTGAAAGATGGGCCAGTGACCACAAAGGAATGAGACCTCGATTAGTAGTGTTATTAGTCCATGGCATAACAGAGCCCATTGTAACCCCATTTTCTTCTTCTTTTTCTCCGTTGAAAATGAGAGAGGAGCATGCTTGTCTAAAATGGAAATCAAAATCATCCTAAGTAGCCATGGATAAAAAATAGTAGTGAAGCAATGAAAATCTAGTGTCCTACTCTGCTATAAATTCATCCTGAGTAGCCATGGATAAAAAATAGTGACCAAGTGGTGAAAATCATTTAAATTTGTTAAGTAATGGCGAAGCTATGGTTGGTGGTGGTGGTCGGGAAAAGGGTCAGGGTTATGACGTCCAGGAGAGGAACAAATAAAAAATGAAAAATTTGAGGTTAGGGTTTAATGAAAAAAATGTCTCCGTTTATTGTTAATATATATATCTGTGTATGTGTCTCTATTAACAAAATTATTTTCCGTTAAGTATTAGATGCAAGTGGTAGGTTATCTTTTTCAATTCAATCTAATGGTTAATATTTAATACTTTAATCCAATTGTTAAAAAATTGAAGTTATATATACCTTCAAGGTATTATAGAAGCTCCCTAAATATTAATATAGATATATTATATATTTTTTTGATTAAATATAGATATATTATATTACTTGTATTAATATTATTATTACATTATCTTTATTGTATTGTTTTTATTATAAGCAAAGCCTATTACATTACTCACTTTGTTCCATATTAATTGACATTTTAGATTAGATTTTTTGTTCTAATTTATTTGATGTTTTCAATTAAATACATTTTAACTATCTTTTTCTTTCTTGATTCAAAAAAAAAAAAACTATCTTTTTCTTATCCTACCCTTATTTGTATATACACTCCTTTTGGAAATATATAAAGTTAATAATTAGTTGAAAGAATCATTAGTATAAGGTTAGTATAATATTTTATACATATATTAATTACATTTCTTAATCTAGGTGTATAATTCTTAAACGATAATTAAATTAAAATAGAGGGAATACATTACTTCCATCCTATGATTATAAATACCAAGTAAAAGTAAAGTGTTAAAAAAACAAAAGTAATTTTAGAATATTCCTTTAGGAAAAGCATTTAAACTCTTGGAGACAGCTTCCCTGCACATGCAGCGGACACGAGCCTTACACTGTGAAATCCGCAAAGTTAAATGAAAGAAAACGATGAGGAAGTCCAAATGCACAGCCGTTTTGATAAGAAAATAAAAGGCAGTTTTGGATCCCAGCATAAAGCAAGGAGAACAATTACAGTAGCTCTCAAGAGTTAAAGATTTTTGTTTTCTTTTTATTTATATTCTTTCTTTAATATTTTCCAATTTTGGCAATTTTCGAGTTCTGTTATTTTCTACTCTTTTAGCTAGATCCAGGTTCTGGGTTGATTGCAGATAGATAGTTTGATAGATATATAGCGAGTTGTTTAGATAATGGGGGGGAAGTGGTCAAAAAGCTCAAGTAGGAGACATAATTCATCAGATGGTTCAGCTAATTCGTCTTCATCATGGAGATGGAATCAATTTAATCACCCAACAGCAACACCGTTTCCATATCCATCTTCTCAACAAAATCCTTACTATACATCTCAGCATCCTCAGGCCTCTGCTTCCTCTTCTTCATCTAGCTCTCGAGCAGCAAGGGGACTGCCACGTATGAGATGGCAGAGGAAGTTCTGCAGGATTGGTGATGATGACATGACCTTGAATCAGGTTGGACCATAGTGTATCTTTGTATTTTTTTGTAAATTATTTATTTATTTTTGGACATTTTTGGTTCAGATGTGACAACCTTGAAAGTATAAGTGTCTGACCAAAGACAAACCGTTATCTTTACATTTAGAAGTATGAATGGCTACAATTTTTGAGTATATTACCGAAGATTCTTTATCATTAACCATAAAAACACATTTAAAGATTGGATAAATTGTTGTGATTGACATAGTGTTGACAACTTTGTGACATATGTTAGTTGACAGCAGTATCATGTTAGGAAATTTTTATGGAGTGTCGAGACTGAAAATACATAGTGTTGATATTTCCAACTACAGGGATCAAGAACTTTGAAATAAGTATCCATTAACTTTAAATCTTGAGTATTATCCAGTTACTAAATCCTAAAAGTTTTGATATCTTTTTCCATTTATGAACTTCATACTGCTCTAATGCCTTCATGCACCTTTATTTATTTCTTGCTTATTTCCAGCCCTTAATAATGTCCTATTATATGTTCTAAAAATATTTTATGGCTATGTGTCTGTTTGTTAGATAATTTCAGTGCTTAACTTGCGATAATAAATAATGCAACTCATTTACTACAGGTCACTGAAGCTCTTGTTCAATCTGGCCTAGAGTCATCTAATCTCATTGTTGGAATTGATTTCACAAAAAGCAATGAGTGGACAGGCGCAAGATCATATGGTCGACGTAGCTTACATCACATTGGCAGTGCGAAAAATCCATATGAACAAATAATATCAATTATTGGCAGGACTTTATCTGCGTTTGACAAGGAAACCATGATTTCCTGTTTTGGATTTGGAGATGGTAGTTTCATCTGGAGGTTCTCTTGGTTATTCAATGTAGATTAGTATTTGGAATGCGGAGATCACATGTTTGTTATATCTTTTGCAGCATCTACACATGATCAAGACATCTTTAGTTTTTGTCAAGATGCACGATGTTGCAATGGGTTTGAGGAAGTTCAGACACGCTACAGAGAAATTGTTTCCCAGCTTCGACTTGCAGGTACAGCTCCTATATGTTCAATAGTCTATTTATGTTATGGTGATATTAATACATTATGGCCTTGTTCTAAAGCTCATACTTTATATTTCTTGTTGCAGGGCCGAGATCTTTTGCACCCATCATTGAGATGGCCATTAACATTGTTGAGCAAAATGGTGGGCAATACCATGTTCTGCTAATAATTGCTGATGGTCCGGTAATTCACCATCCAGCTGAGCCTTTCTCTCTTTAACTAGATCAGACTCCTAAAATGTGTAATCAGTATGGATGGTTTCAGGAAATATTGTAGGTTACATACTGTAATTATTCGAAGTCAAATAACTTTCTAGTTCTCATCTAAGAGTATTGGCTATTTTTAATAACTCTTCTGGATTTCATTTCCTGGGTTTTAGGAACCTAGAGCATTTGTTTTTGTCAAAATCCACTGGTGACAGTATCGAATTTGAGACTGCATGAATAATGTTATATATTGATGTCAAAAAAATAAAACTTGAAACTGTTTTGGGGAGAGTCAACTCATATAAATTAAGTTTTACCTTTGCCCTGATTGGTTAATAAAGAAAAATGATTGCTATCAGAAGCTGGGAGTTCTAGTATGTCCATTGTTCCATGAAGCTGAAGTTTCTGATGTCCTAGTTTTTACTTTTTATCATTGATTGTGCCATATAAAGATATACATACACTAACTTTTTAGTTGACATTCAATGTAAAGATAATCCATTACACAAAGTTCTCATCGCTTCCTTGACATGCCAAATTCTGTACCCCACTTTGCACCATTGGTATCATTCTTCTACATTGTTTTCTTGTAAATATATTGTATTTAATTACCTAACAGAAATTACTTATCATAACAGGTTACAAGGAGTGTTGATACACAGCATGGCAAGCTCAGTCCACAGGAGCAAAAGACAATTGATGCAATTATAAAAGCAAGGTAACCAGTGTATTCTTAACAAAAGAAATCGAAATATTAGAAAACAAGTGATAGCAAGGTTAATATGTTAGTTCCAGAAACTGATTGTTTGGATTTTCCTATCTGTATTCTCACTTCACTGCAGTGAATACCCTTTGTCAATAATCGTAGTTGGGGTTGGTGATGGGCCTTGGGACATGATGAGAGAGTTTCAGGATAACATCCCTGCCCGAGCCTTTAATAATTTCCGGGTAAGTAGTTTTATTTTTAAAGTATTTTAAATTCCTGTGCATACATATTGAAACATTCATAAACAGTTTCTGCTCTTTGGTTTTCTAGTTTGTGAATTTTACAGAAATAATGTCAAAGAATGTGGATCAATCCAGAAAAGAGACAGAGTTTGCTCTTGCAGCAGTGTTGGAAATACCTTCTCAATACGAAGCAGCTATGAAGCGTGGAATAATAGGGTAAGTGTAAAGCCATAACGTTGATATATCTCAACTCAACTAAGCCCCAAATTAAGTATAAAGCCATAATGTTGATATTAAATCTTAACTTTGTAATGTAAATTTCTATACTTTTCATTGGCAAAGCAGTCGATGGACGCGGAATGGTCCAGAGAGGGTTCCTCTGCCCCCACCGCTCTGTGGAGCATCTTCTTTCAGCAACAGCCCTAAACCTTCACAAACAAGCAGTTTTCCGCAGCACGTGCCTTCTTCCTATGGTTGTGATGCATCACTGCCTTCTTCCTCTGGATGTGATGCATCACTGCCTTCTTCCTCTGGATATCATGCATCGGTGCCCTCCTATTCTTCTGGGCATGACACATTAGTTTCTGGATATGATACACCAGTCAACGCAAATCCACATTCAAGTTCTGCCTATGATAATCAGGTGAAAAAACTGTTGCTGCCGCTATCATTACCCTGCAATTCTCCACTGTCATTTTGATCTTTTCAGAGAATAATAATAACCCTTGTTAAACACTCACAGATTTGCCCCATTTGTCTCACTGATCCTAAGGACATGGCCTTTGGTTGTGGGCATCAGGTAAACTATTTTGTTTACGTTTCTGCTGTTTTGCAAAGGCATCGAGTTCATAACAGAAGTACCAAGCTGACACATTTTAAATTTCACAGACATGTTGCCAGTGTGGAGTAGACCTCCAATTATGCCCCATTTGTCGAAGCCCAATAGAGATTAGAATCAGGCTCTATTAAATCTGCATCACTGCACATATCCGAGAGTTGTCTCTGCTGGTGAAAATGAGGGAGTGTTTAGTTTAGCCGGTGGAGTGGAGCTGATAGTTTTTTAGTTCCTATCAGCTACAAAATAGTTTGGTAAATCTATATACTATGAATAGAGGGAAAATGTTTTTGGACAAAAAAGAACATGTATCTTTTACTTAATAACAAAAATAACCCTATAATGTATTTAAATGATTTAATTTCAGCCAATAGATCTGAATTTTCATAAAATCCTTTTTTTAATGGATTATATTAACTAAAATTTTTATTTAAACTTGATTCTCAACAATTAAATTTTTTTTTAAACAACAATTTTAAATTTTTAGAACTCTAAAATTTCAATAAAATAATTAAAATAAATCATAGACTCATATTATTAGGATGAAAAACATATTTTATGGAGACAATTTTAAAAAATTCATAATTTATTTTTATTTCAATTGTACAAAGAAAATAGAAGTCGTCCAATGCTTATGGCATATATCTGTAGAATTTTTGGTGATAAATTGGCCTTAATGGTCTGTCAAGTATCGACTGTTTTCCAATGGCCCAAAATCACTTCTGGTCTTTGCTTTTTTTTTTTTTGGAACAAAACTTCTGGTCTTTCTATCTTGGGTCTAATGACCCAAAATCGAATCTGCTGATCGTTTTTTTTTTTTTTTGAACAATCTGCTGATAGTTTTTTGAGGTAACCAAATGTTACACTATATATCCCTTTAAAAAAAAAAAATGTTACACTACATATTGTACACAGAATTAATTATATGTAACATTCTATCAGCTAGAGGATTTTTTTTTTTTAACAATATCAGCTAGAGGATTTCGGGCATTGTACACACTGGAATGTTTATTATATACATTTACAGAACTGCATGTGCAGTATAAGTGCAATGAACCTATAAAGAACCCTATCAAATTTCAGGCATTAGAGAAAAATAATTCTGATTCCAATGGTAAACTCTTATTTCTTTTCTTCACAAACTATATCAAGTTTTGACTTGATCGAAAGGCTTCTACTTTAGAGACTGCCATTTCATTCTATGTTTCATGGGTGATGCCATTTAGGTTAGACAATACGGCAGAGGAAGGAAGCCATATTTCTATCCGAGTTCCACCAGCTCCAAGTGTGATCCAAGGTGATATCACACGGACAACACAACCATAACTCTCGAGTATCTCTCGAGCAACAGTCAGCCCAGCAACAAAATTCCACGCCATGTTGTCCTCAATCATGTTTTCTGACAACAACTCTGCCCCAAATGGTGTGAGTGAATGCATCTGGGTCTGCAGTTATATTTATCAACAAAACTTCAAATCAGATCAACATGGAAAACAATTAAAGTATAAGTGCTATGAATACATGCTGTGCAAGCATTACTTATCTTGCATGATACTGGATGCCCTTAAGCTATGAGAGAAGAGTCGTGGGGTCCTTCCCAGGTCTAACATAGAGTATGAGGTTTAAAAAGGTCGTTCTGGAAACTGAATTCTATGAGTGGTCTCATCACTAACTAAACTAGTGAATGTGGAAGCTTTTTGGTTGCATACATTCACCAGTTAATGTTAAGGTGTTGAGAAGTCGCAACAATTAAGCATTTCATATGGAAAGGCTAACATGCATGTGGAATCGCTTGCAAGTATTCTTGTAGAGCTGGGCACATGAGTTTGCTGCTTTTGTTCTAATTCTCTAGCAAGGATGGCAAGGGTGCTAAAGAAAGGCATTTGAGCAATTTTTAAGTCCCTAGGTTGTATCCCATGTAGTTTGGGCTTCTACCCAGAGTTAGGATCAAAAAGAGAAAAGGTACCTTGCCTTCACATATCAGAATTTATGTAAACTTTCAAAGCCTAATAAAATAGTTGTTATAACAAGAAAAATTACAGAAAATGGCAAAAAAGATGCTATTCTGGTATTCAAGCACTTCACATAATCAACCACCAGTTCCATATGGTAACTGTGCCACTACAAAGAAACACCATTTACTGCACAATAAAGGCCTCATGAGCTATATTCTAAGGATAATAATTGATAATTAACATCTCACAGGTTCAATATCCTAATTAACATCAAAAAGTAGCAATTAGCCTTCTACTCCCCTATTCTTTAATGTACTCTGAATTCCTAACCTACAACACAGTTTATTTCTTCAGGCCTCTAACAACAAAGATCCTTACAGATATACTTTTCATAATAGGTCCTGTCAATTTATGATTCTAAATCTCACTGGCGCCATTTTCTATCACTTCTTTTTAATACAATGGCTCAAGTGTTAAAATGGAACAGATACGATTTTACATTATTCAATTTACACAGATAATGAAATACGTTCCCTCAATGTTTGGCATGTTGAAGTACAACACACTAACCATTGCACAAAGATGTGAAGCAAATCAGGATCCTAATACCCATCTAGAGCAAAAAAAAAAATCTAGTTGAGTGAAAGCTAGCCATTCTTACCATATAATGCATATCAGGGCCATCATCATCAATAACTACAAGAGCTCCACCTGCAGGTGCTTCAGTAGACACAATTTCAACCTTGCCTCTAACATGAGTTCGCAATA
>CATIWK010415745.1:0-11682 GCA_949634005.1 Mallotus japonicus
ATATATTTTAAAATAATTAAGAATATTTAATTATTTTTATTTATCATTGCCAATATAACTAATAGTTTAGGAAAAATATTATTTTTATTTTTTAAAAAAATTATTTTAGTGAATTAGATAGTTCTTATGAAGGTTAAATAATAAAAGAAGTCAAAAATAAAAATAAAAATAAAAATATTATTTATGTAAAATATCAAAAATGACATTTTTTTAAATAGTTTTAGGACTGAAATGTAAAAAAAAGTTTGATTTTAAGGGTTGACTAATGGAAAATTGCTTTGACTGACGGATAGGACTAACGAAAAGCCTTTTTAAAACTTATAGAACTTAATTGTAAAAAAAAATTCTTATAGGACTTAATTGTAAAAACGATATAACTTATATGACTAACAATGTTGTTATTCCTTGCATATGGGGTTGTGAGGCAATTAATGACTCCGAGAACTATAAAACGAAATGGTGTTGCCGAGTGAAGGAATCAAACTTTGTTTGAAATAATTAGGCAAATGATAGCGCAAGCTAATCTCCTGATTAGTTATTAGGGGATGTTTTATTGTCTACAACTTATGTACTTAACCATGTATTTTCTAAATCGATTTCCTCTACACGTTATGAGTTATAAATTGGTAGAAAGTTCAATTATAATAAGCTACATCACTGAATATCTGCAGAATACATTCTTGATAATTTTCATAAATTTGGTAAATTAGGATTGAAAGAAAATAAATGTATTTTATAACATATTTTGAAAAATTAAAATGTCTTTATTGGTAAGGATTTCGATGGAAGATTGACTAAAATTGAGTCCCTTGATGTTATTTCCTTTCAAATAATTTTCTTACAAGGGATAATGTTAATAAAGATCATTATTTATTTAAAATGAATGATAATGACAAGACTGGTACAAGTCAACAAATGGTTAACACACACAATGTGATACCTAGTTTTATTTTTAACAGTGGGAGCATATAGGATTTGCTTCAACCATTTCAATTGAGTAGGAGAAATGGGACTGAAATTGATCCAATTTTGATTGATGAAAGTAGTGATTTTTAATTATGTCGGAGTACACATTTTAAAACTCCTAAAATGGATTTCTCAATTAAGAATAAAGTCAATATTGTTACTCTCGATGACGATAAAGGACCTAAAATTGTCAAAGAGGCACTTGAGTGTCCTGCCAAGAAAAAGTAAAAAGTTGCATTAGAAGATGAAATAAAATTTATGAAAATGAATCAAGTTTGGAACTTAGTTAATTTATTGCCAGGCCGTAAACCCATCAAGATTAAGTGGATTTTCAAAATTGAACGTAAGGCAGATGGTTCCATTGATAGGTATAAAGCTAGACTTGCGGTGAAAGAATACACTCAATAAGAGGGTATAGATTATAAGAAAACTTTTTCATCTGTTATTAGATTTATTTATATTCGCCTTATCCTGGCTATTGTGGCTTATATGAATTTATAATTGCATCAAATGGATGTGAAAACGGCCTTTTTCAATGGAGAACTAGATAAAGAAATTTGTATGGAGCAACTTACAGGTTTTATCATTAAAGGCCTAAAGAACAAATTATGCAAGGTCTAAAGATCTATTTATGGTCTTAAACAGTCATCTAGACAATGGTACCTTAGATTTTATAAGGTAATTATAACTGCTTTTAAGATGATTGATGAGCACCACTGCATTTATGTTAAGAGATTTGATAACAAATTTGCAATTCATTCTATTTATGTTGATGATCTCTTAATAGTTGGGAATGACAAGGAGTATGTAATGGACATTAAAAATTGGTAATCCATAAATTTTGACATAAAAGATATAAATGAGGCTGACCATATATTGAGGGTTAAAATTAAAAGAAATTGTTCAAAAAACTTTTAGCGTTGCCACAAGAAAATTATATCTAAAAGATTCTAAAACATTTCAATATGAGCAGCTATAAACCCGTTGAAGATCTTGTGTCAAAGTGCGAGATTTTGAGTCTTGAAATATATCATAATAAACTAAAAGAACAAATAGAAATGGTCATTGCACCATATTCCAGTATTATGGGGAGTCTTATGTATGTTATGTTGTGTACTTGCTCGAATATTTATTTTGCTGTCAGATTAGTTAATTAATATCAATTGAATCTTGGACAAGAGCATTGAAAAGTTGTTAAGAGGATTCTGAGGTATTTAAAAGGCATTATGGATTATTGCTTATATTATCAGGCCAGACTTATGTCTAATTGGGTATTTAGATGCTGATTGGGGAGGATGTCTTGATCAATGCAAATCCACCTTTGGCTATTTTCTTACTAAATAAAGGTGCCATATTAGGGAGTAGTAAGAAATAAAGATGTATAGCCTTGTCAACTATGGAAGAAAAATTTATTGCATGTTCAACTACAGTGCAAGAAGCTATTTGGTTAAGGAGATTCTTTATGAATTTGAAAATTCAAAACTATTGTGAGGGAGCTATTACTGTTCATTATGATAATCAAGCAGTAATTGCTTTTATAAAAGATCCCAAATATCATAGTAGAACCAAACATATATATACAAAGTATAACTACATTAAAAATATTATCGCCAAACGAGAAAAAGTTGTATAATACATATTACGCACAATATGGTGGTTAATCCCTTAACTAAGCCAATTCCGAGAAAAATATTTCTTGCACATGTAAATTCTCTTGGATTATGTAGAATATATAGGATATGTTATTGAGCTTATTTACTGAATTATTTGGGTAAATGTAAGAGCAAATTACAGTAACCTCCCTGAGGTTTGACCTAATTTGAACTTACCTCCCTCTTGTTTCGGAATCGATCATTTACCTCCCTAAGTTATTGATTAATTAACAAAGAAGGAGTTATGTTAGGTTTTTGATGGATTTCTGTTAAGTTGTTTGTGAAAAGACTAATTTACCCTTTAGGTACAAAAAGACTAAATTGCCAACATAACAATAAATCCCTAAATTAAAAAGAAAATTCACAAAAAACCTAATCCCTAAAACATTTAAATGTTAGCACTCGAATAGATGAAAGCGACAGACCCAAAGTAACGACTCATTCGAAATTTTCTTTCTTCTTTTTAAAAAATTAGGAATTTCTCCTCAACATCCCTAAAACCCCTCAATGAAAATCCCAAAACCCCAAATTCCCTAAATCATCCGTTAGCTACAAATTGAAAAGCCCGAATATATAAGTGTGTGAGGGATTTGCAGATGGCATATGCAGAAGCGTACGAGTTGGTTTTAAAGTATGAGAATGAAGAAAAGAAACTCAATGATGTATGTCCACATTCCTACTCTTATTTATCATTGTTAGAGGACTGTTTTAGATTGTTTGTTCTTAGAAGTGGGTTTGTGGATATTGTGTATGGTGATGAGAAATGCTTGATAAAAAATCATGAAGATTTAGAGGAGATGTTTAGGAAATATAAAGAATCACCAACAGTTTCAATTAGGTTTTTTGATAAACACTATGGGACTGATGCTATGGAGTGGGGGAACACCGATGATGTGGAGTGGGGAAACAAGGATGCTTATAATAAAGATGATAGAGTAGATGAAGGAAATATAGAGGATTTAACGGTTCCAAATTATATATGGCCAAATACAGTATTAAATGATAGAGTTGATATTGAGATGTTATTAGATGCAATCACTGTTCCAGATGATGAAGCAAATGTGGTTCTGTTCAGTAGCAAAAAAAATGAAGGTAAAATGAAGATTAGAGATGGCAAACGCAGAGGACCAAGAGTCATCATGCCAAAAAAAAAATCTGATATTGAAGAAGGGGTTATAGAAAAGGATGATGCAAAACACATAGTTGGTGAGAAAGAAAGTTATTTAGAAGCTGGTGGAGTAGAGATGGAAGATGATGTTATAGGCGAAGGTGTTAAAGAAGGTGTTAATGATGGTGTTGTGCAGGAATCAGTGGATGACACATTTGTCTTCCATTGTCAAATGAATGACCAAGATTTGGATGTAAATAATGATCAACCACCAGAAGTTGATGATGTAGGTGTAGGAAGGGTTTCAAGGGGGCTGAGTCGTGGTACATCCAGGATAAGAGGTAAAGGACTTGTTAGGGGTGGAGTAAGGGTTATTGGTAGTCATAGAAACAGAAATTTGAGGCCAAGGAAGAGTGTTGAACAAGAAGATGTTAATGTGCCAGCAAACATTTATGAATTTTCAGAGAGAAATGATGAGGACTGGATGAATGAAGAAGATGTAGTTAGTAATGGTAGTGATTCGTCAGACTCTGTTGATGGTAAGACTGATATGAGCATTTAGAGGATGATGGTACGGATGGCCTCAGTGATGTAGGGGAAGGGAACCTGAACAAGAGTGAATCTTCTGATGATGGAAATGAAAAGGGTAGAAAAAGGAAGAACAAAGATCCAATGAAAGGTATGTATAGCAAAACCTTTACAGTTATTGATGGGCAAGATATTATTTTTGAAATTGGTCATGTTTTTAAAGATGTGCAAGCTTTTAGGGCTGCTTTGGTAGATTATTCTGTTAAGGGTGGGTATAATCTAGTAAAGATTAAAAATGATCCTAGAAGGGTAACTGCAGAATGCAGTAGTGATAGGTGTAACTGGAGAATACATGCCTCCTTACTGCCTGATGGTGTGACCTTTATAGTTAAAACCTTAAATGATGATCACAGTTGTATCAGACTTATGGACAATAAAAATCCAGTAATAACAGAAAAGTGGATTGCATGTAAGTTGAATGAAAGTTTAATGGCTGATCCTTCAATGAGCTATGGTTTGATGAGAGTCCAGTTAAAAAATAAGTAGGAGATTGAGCCACTTACTTAGCAATTGTATAGAGCTAGAAACAGAGTTCAGGAATCAAGTGAAGGGGCACATGCTGACAGCTATGCAAAGCTTTCAAAGTATATTAAACTGTTGATGGATCACAACCTAGGGACTGTTTGTAAGATTGAATATGAAGATAGACAAAATCTTGACACAAATCCAGTCTTAAAGAGATTATTTTTGTGTATTCAAGGTTTGAAGGAGGGCTTTGTTAAAGGGTGCAGACCGTTTATTGGGTTGGATGGATGTCATTTAAAGGGTCCTTATGGAGGAGTGCTACTTGTTGCTGTGTTTGTTGATGGAAATAGAGGCATTCTCCCTTTAGCTTTTGCAATAGTTGAGACTGAGTGCAAATCTTTTTGGACTTTCTTCTTACATTTACTGAAGTCTTGCATTGAAGATGGATTAAATGAGAGGGTCCTTACCTTTATGTCAGATAGACAGAAGGTAATGACACTGAATAAGTTATATTTTTACAAATTATTTTTGTTTTTTAATTTCTTATATTAATGAGATTTTTTTTTCTTAGGACTTGATTGATGCTGTAAAATCTTTATTCCCTAATACTTATCATAGGACATGTGCCCAACATTTGTTGATGAATTTTAAAAAGAAATTTCCATCTATAGCTTTGAAGGATGACTTCTGGGCTGCATCATTTACAACTCATGGCTATGAGTTTTGGGAGGCGATGAAGCGAATAAAGAAGCACAAAAATGGTGAGCCTCATGACTGGTTGCTCGAAGTGCCTTTAATTCAATGGTCAAGGCACATGTTTAATTCTGAAGTTAAGAGTGACCAAGTGACAAACAATATGACAGAGTCTTTTAATAGTTAGGTGGAGAAAATCAGAGGGCCGCCAATATGTAAACTGATAGATGCAATTAGGCAAAAATGCATGGTGAGGATGCATAGGAGATTTGCAAAAACAAGCACATGGGAAGGAAGAGTGACACCAATGGTCAGAACAACTATTAATAATCTGATAAGAGAGAGCAGAAAGTGCAAATATTTCCCTAGTAGGAATGATGAGTTTGAAGTGGTTGATGGGAAATGCAAGTTTGTTGTTAAGTTGGGTGAAAAAAAATGTAGTTGTGCTTGGTGGGAAAAGTCTGGAATCCCTTGCAAACATGCAATGTGCTGCATTAGTTATAAAAGGGCCAATGTTGAGGACTACTGTGATGCTTATTTTACTGTGGAGAAGTACCTTGTATGTTATGAGCCTACTTTGCATCCTTTTCCTCATAATGAAGTTGAAGAAGATGACATTCCAGCAAATGAGAAAGTTTTACCGCCTATTGTCAAACGGCAACTTGGCAGACCACGGGTGGCAAGAAAGAAACAGGAGGGGCAGACACCAGCTGAAGGTAGAATTAAAATATCCTCAGTGGTTAAATGCAACATTTGTAAAAAATTTGGTCATAACAAGAGGACATGTACCAGAGGTCCACCAACTGATGTAAGTGAAAAGTGAATAACTATCTTTTATTATTTGGTTATTAGATCATTAATTATGAGATTTTTTTGCTTAATTCTGCACTTTCTTTTGCTTATTTATGCACTGTTATTGTTTTAAAGCAACAAGCACATTTTGTGACTGCCGCCAATCTTATGGAAGAAGAAGTTGTTGTTGGTTCATCTTCCCAAAATGTGAGGATGACTGAATGTGATTTATTTCATAAACCTGTTGATAAATTGTTATTTTGTTGATGTTTTGTTTTAAATGTTTTTTTTTTTAGGCTTCATCAATTAATACTGGTTCAAAAGCATCAAGGGGTAGAGGAGGATGGGGGACTCATGCCAAACCTAGAGGAGATTAGCGAGGAAGAGGTGTTAGAGTTGCAAGGATGCAGTAGAATTAAAGAAACAACTTTTTTTGCAAAAACTAATTTTTGGGATTTTTTGTTAATTGAGCAGCTTTTGCAATATTTTTTAGCCTTTAATCTGCTAAGCTGTAAATGCTTCCATGACATATTTTGCTAGGTGCACATATTTTGCTTTTTAGGGAATATAGAAGTCATGCTCCATATTTATAGGTTACAGTTTCAATTTGGCTAAGTGCACAAAATCACAATAGGAAGATTTTTGTATAGGAAAGAAATTGTTACAGAGCAGTGTGTTATTATGCCTAATGTAGTGATATATACATTTCTATAATTTAAAAAGCTTTTATAACTATTAAATCTTCTTGTTTATTCTCTTATTCATAGAATGCAAATGAAAATTATTTACAACCTTTTCTTTATTTTTGAACATTGATAGGTTACCTTATTAAACATAATAGAGTTTCATACATCACACATATATGTTGAATATAATAAAGAGAAAGGATAATGTCTCATTGCACAAATAATCAACTACATAATGTGGTGAGGATGACAGAATCACACTCTGTAACCTCCTACAAAATCAAACTTCCTTCCATTTCTACCTAACAGTCTCATGACTAGTTCCCTAGCTAACTACATATACTCCATATATGTCATTCAAATCTTAAACCAACTACAATAAACACAACAAGTAATATCACCCCAATAAATACAAGAGCCAATGATCCAAATATCACATAGCTTACAACAGTTTCAAGTTGCATAATCTTTCCATACAACAACTTGTTTTCCTATTTTAAAGATCGAATATCCTCCTTCATTTCACTTATATCCATGCCATTACCTCTCACTAGAATTTCCCTATCTAAGCCTTCACTAACTGCAGCATTTCTTCCAACATTTGATGGCGTACACCAACCCAACCACCCATATATACCATCTTCACAACTGTAGTATAGCATATTCTTATTTTTTGCATTCTCACAAATTTTCACTAGCGCTCTTTTTCCACAACCATATTTGATATTCATATATCTTGGCCCTTCACATCCACTTTCAGAATTGCTTGCTGAAGACATTGTTCTTCAAAAAAAAAAATTGTTGATTAACTTTATAAATCTATATTATGCTGACATTTGATTTCATAACTAATAAACATGAACAAATATCTTCAACCCAATTTCATTTCTTAACCCTATTCAACCAAAGAAATCCATTTTTTTTTTAAAAATACCAATCGAACCCTAAAAATCTAAATTAAACATTAACTTACATGAAATCTCTAATTTTTTTGCTTTAGATGGCGTTGATTCAAATAGATGCAGATGAGGTGGTAAATGGAGACTATGCAGGAGATGGACACGAGATGGAATGGAGTCTGCTTCAAAGAAAATGTTTTGCTCAAGTGAAGTGAGGTAGTAACGTTGGAGAAGAACTATAGAAATTGTTCTTCTTTTCTAAATAGAAACGACACCGTTTGACAACGGGTCCTTTTTGCCATTTACAAAAATTGTTTCCTTTCGGTCAACCAATTTTCCTTGACTAACGTTATTTTTTCATCAAACCCTAGCAGAACTCTTTCTTTGTTAACGGAATAATAACTTAAGAAGGTAAATGATCGATTCTGAAACAAGAGGGAGGTAAGTTCGAATTAGGTCATACCTCGGGGAGGTTAATGTAATTTACCCTAAATGTAATGATTGACATATGTACTTAATTGTATTCTTACCTTATACACATTACACATACACATTACACCTTAATTGTATTCTTGGTGAAGGAGTTTGATGAAAAAGTTGCATTTTGGATGAAAAGAGCCAGCTTTGGTCACAGGAGGTTTGAGATTGCAGTGTTTGAAAGCAAAAAAAGTGCGAAGACTCGGTTGCCATCGCAGCTAAGGCTATGATTGTAGCCAAGAGATGGAGCAAAAACGTGTCGCCAATAGTGTTGCGACTGCAGCATAAGTGCGGTCGCAGATGAAGATGATATACCGAAGACTAAGAGGGCTACTGCCATCATAGCCTTGCGGTGGTCGCAGCCCTCTGACGAGCTAGAATTGATGATATGGCATCAACTTGTTTTGAGGGTACCGTCTCTCCTCTTTAAGGGGCTTTCAATACAACACATTAGGGTTATTTTTAGAGGAGAAAACACACCAGAAAAGTGCAAGAATTGGAGGGGAACTCAAGAGAGATCAAAAGTTGAAGAATTGAAGAACAAAAATTTCTAATTTTATTTTCTTCTCTTTTCTTTATTCTTGTAATTGCTATGAATTGTTTTTATGATTATGTGGGATATTTTTACATTATGTTAGGCTATATTTTATTTTGGTTAGGGATTGATGATTTAATATGATTTAATTTTTCTTTAATTAATTGAAGTTTATTAATTATTGCAAGTTATGTTTATTGTGTGTATTATGTGTTGATGCTTTATCACCATTAGAATAATCAAAATTAGGGTTTTAGGTTGAGAAATTAAAACCTTAATGGATCTATAAACATATATTTAAATTGCTTATAGATAGAGATATCATACGTAGTTAAATTCCAATTTGGAGTGGGCAAATAAATTTATGATTTAATTTACGGAATTAAGTTTATAATGAGAATTGGGGCTTAATATTCTTAATTAAGAATTATGAATTAAATTTGGTTAATACTTGAGAAAGATTAATCAATAATTTAGAAATACCCAGGACTTGCAAGATTAATAGACTCATTAATTAAAGTGAACTAAGAATTGTGAAAGAAAATCAATTCCTAACCGTTGTGATCATCGTTTGTTTATCCTTTGTTTTAGAATTTATTTTTATTTTACAAATTCATTATTTGCTATTTAATCTTCTTCCTAATTCCCATATTTGAAAAAGCCTTAGACAATAAAAAATTTAGGTTAATTGGTGGTTAAAACTAGTCTTTGAGGGAACGAATTTTTACTACTTGTCTAACACCGTACGCTTGCGGTTTTTCACAAATAGATCGCTAATGATGGGTTGACTCGATCCAACTTAATTTAAAATTAGAAAAAGGAGTGCAACTGTAAAAGAGCAGTTGCCTCCAACATTAAAGGAGTAGTTATTCCTATAAAAATAAAAAGGTTCGTGAAAAAAAGAGTAAAAAACTCTCTGTAAAATCTCCCTTTTTAATTAGACAAATAAAAGTAATAAATAGGGTTGTGAATCATAGTGTTTTTCCATTATGATCAACACTTGATCTAGTATTAAAAAAAAATACACATTTGTGAAATTATCAAGAGGTATGTGATCTTGACTTGTTTATGATTTTAATTGTGTTATTTTACAAAATTTTACTCCTTGTTTTAAATTATGTACCAAGTATGAATTTACTTCTTTAATAAGTATCCAAATTTTTATTTTTTTAACCAAAAAGTCATTTAATGAATTCTGTGACTTTTTAATGATGTGGCAACCTATCTTTTTTAGGTCATAAGTCATATTGCCACAATATAAGCTATCTTCCCTCTTTGTTTTTTTAATATACTTATAAAATTTTTAAACTTATTTTTTTCCCCATCTTCTTCATATCTAATTATTGTATCTCACTTTAATCTCTTCTTTAATGGACAATGCCAAATTTTGATTGCATCACCATCAATAGCAACAATCATGTAATAAGTTAATTTTATAAAACAAAACTCACAATAGATTTAAGTTAATTCCTCCAATTCTTCTTCTTTTTCTATTTGTAGTGCACAAATAAAAAAAATCTAAAAATAGAAAAGATATAAGAGAAGAAAAAACCTAGAAAAAAAGTAGGTCAACAATCTTCTTTTCCTGTGCAATTGGAAGAACATAACTTTCATTCTATTTTAAGACCTACCACCATTTACAATTGTTGTTAAATCACATCCTCATTGCCGTCAACCATTGTTCTATACATCCACCATCTGTCTGTTGTTCTAACATTAGCTCAATAAAAAGTGAACAATGATGTTACAATAGGTGGATCTCATAGTTGTGGTTATGTCACCACTATTGGCGGTTTCAGCGATTTGTATATTATTATTAGTGGTAACAAAGGTAGGACAGTGAGGATTGTTAATAGATTTCGAGGGGACTAGAAAGTCATGTTGATTTTTTTGAGCTTGATGCTAATATTAATTTATCAATATAAATTGTTTTAAATTAATTTATTATTAATAAAAATTAAATTGATTAAAATTTTTGTTAATTATTTTTAGAAATGAGTAGGATCTAACATGACAAATAAGAGAGCATCTAACGGGAATCTATATTTGGCTAAAAGTAATTTCATTAAAATTAAATAAGAGTACATGAGATTTTAAGTTCAATGGACTAAACCCAAATAAAATTAAAAAAAGCCCAAAATTCTTAAGAAACCTTGTAAAATAAAAAAGTGATACAATGAGATCAATTGATATCAAACACATGTGCCGTCGTCTTCTTCTTTCCTTTCTTGCTGCTTAAATCTCTGAAAATTTTAAGTCAAAATGGGAACCAAATAAGCACATTTGCTGGCGTGCAAATCCAAGAAAGGTAGAATAAAACATGTAGGAAAAGTTATTAGGTTAATGGAGAGGAGGAAAATTCCTCAAATAGCTAACAAAGAGCTATTCAAACACTCTCAGATCTACCCTGCATCTTGGAGATGAGATAGCAAGAAACCTTATATACTCAAAACACCAACATCAATGAATATAATAGATCATCAGAATAGAGACGGTATACAAAATTCATATGAATCCATAAATTCATTCCGAGGACAAAAGGGACAAAACCCAAAACAAGCTGAAGGTTAAGGACAAAAAAAAAAAAAACAAGAAAAAATAAAATATAAAACTACAAATCTATTGATATTATGAACAATATCATATTATAATTGTGTGTGTGTGTATATATATATATATATATATACGAAAAAGTCTTCATTTATTATTATATAAAAATTGGATAATTTCGTCATTTACTAATAAAAGTAAAATTAAATTAATTAAAATATAATTTTAATTTGATAGAAAGTCTATTTCCTATTTTAATTAGGTTAACTTC
>CATIWK010415754.1:0-13061 GCA_949634005.1 Mallotus japonicus
GAAGGATATATCAAAAGTGATAGAACCAAACATATACCTCCAAGATTCTTTTCATACACTCACGAGCTGATAAAAGACAATCATATAGATATCAAGTATATTCAGTCTAGTAAGAATTCAGCTGATCTTTTCACAAAGGCACTTCCAACTACAATCTTTAGAAAACACGTTCATGATATTGGAATGCGACATTTGCATACTATGTGAAGGAAGATTGTACATATCAACTTGAGGGGGAGAAAATCATGCACTGTACTCTTTTTTCTTAAGCTAAAGTTTTTCCCACTGGGTTTTATTTAGCAAGGTTTTAACGAGGCAGTGTCATAAATGCGACATAAGAATGATGTACTCTTTTTCCTTTGCTAAAGTTTTTCCCACTGGGTTTTATTTAGCAAGGTTTTAATGAGGCATATTCTTAGTTGCAAAATATTGTTATTCAAGGGGGAGTATTATGCATGTGAATGAACAATATATTGCATGTGAATGAACAATATATTGTTTGTGAGAAAATAGTTCTCAAATAGTGGAAAGAAAATCTCTATATAAAGAGATTGAAATTCATTAATGTAAATGGTAGAAGAAAGAAATATATAGCTCTCTAAATTCTCTTAAAATCATTCTACTATAAAATATTTTTCTTCTAATTAAATACTACTAAAATAAAGTAAAGGTAATTTGGTATTTCAAGTTTAGTTCTATAACAAACTAAACAATTTAATCTTAATTCTACAACATACATATATTTTTCATATTTGTGATTAAACAAGGATCCGTCGTACTAATTAGCAATTTGTGTTTTAAATTTTTTATTAAGATATTGTACTAAAATTTGATATTTTCGAGAATATTTTAGATTGTTATTTTGAAACTTAAGGATTTTGTCAAGAAAGTAGATACTATTATTATTATTATTATTATTATTATTAATGATAAGTATATAATATAAATTTTGCATTTTGTTGTACTTTTAGTAGATTTCACGAGATGTATTATTAATAATTTTAATCTTTATTTTCTTTATTTATTATTTTTTATTAAACCAACCAAACCAATCATCCAAACCGATTTCAAATATCATTGGTTTGGATAATTTTTAATGGTATTTGGTTTGGTTAAGAGTTCTCACTTTTAAAAACCGACTTTATTGGTTTGGTTGGAAATTTAAGGTTTAAACTAATCAAACTGAACCATAAACACCCCTAATGTCCATCATACCCCAACTATATAAGCACTAGCTACTTCATGACCAATCAAGAAGAGTATCAACTTGGGAAAAAAAAAATTATTACGAGAGATTATATAGTACCATTATGGAGAAAAAAGCATTGACATTTGTGTTGATGTTTATGGTGGTTGGGATGCTTGCAGAGCGGTCCAATGCTTGGCCTTGGGATTTCAAAAAATGCATAAAGGACTGTGTGTCTAATTGTCATGATCGATGGAGTCCAGGTTGTCGTATCAGTTGCATTCTTAAGTGCATATTCCCCGCACCTGAAGCCACTACTACTCAAGATACTACTCATCAATTTTGTACTGTTGGTTGTGCTACATCCTTGTGCTCCAAGCTCATCACCAAAGACAACCTTGGTAATTAAATCCCTCCCTCTCTCTCTCTCTCTCTCTCTCTCTTTTTAACATTTGGACCTAAGTTTTTCTCTTTTCATTACTCAAATTTACGCTCGTAACTTTTTAACCCTAAAGCAATATTCTATTAAAAACATTACTTTGAATTGTGCATAATGAATTTTGTTTTTGTTTTTATTTTTATTTTTTTTTTTCCAGATCTGAATCAAGTGGAAAGCTGTGTGAATGGTTGTTCAGGAACATGCGCCCACAATTACGTGCCATCAAATTGATAGAGAAAAACTAAACCTTGTGCTTGTGCTTCTTTGATGGTTGAAGAGTAATTAGTATTGTAACACATATGTCCAAAATAAAGACAAATAATCATAATAAGTTAAACTCTAAAAACGAGTTTATTAATTCTTTTCAAAAAAAAAAAACGAGTTTATTAATTAATTAATATATGTTGTAGGCGACTGGCATCTTATATATGTTATATATGATTGTGGTAGTCCAATATGTGTCATCTAATAAACTGCCAAATGCATAGTTTCACCCTTGAACTTTATACATTAACTTTTGACGCCCCTAAACTTTTATTATTTTTATTTAACCTCTACACTTTTATTTTAAACTTATTTAACCCCTATAATGCATAAAATTAGCATATTTTGTAAACTAATGTTGATATGGACATAAAAAAAATTATATGAACTAAAATAATGCTTAATTAAAAGAGATAATATAATTGACAACAAATTTTTCCTTACTTTCTTCATTAGATTTTTAATTTTATTTTTATAATTTTAAAGGTAATTTTTAGCATTTTACATGTTCAAAATCATTTGAAATCAAATATTTATCCATTTCTATATAGTATGAGTTAAAGTATAATTTAAGGGTGAAAAAGGTTCAAAATAATTGTTTAAAGGTTAAATAAAAAAAATAAAAATTGAAAAGTGTTAAAAATTAATCTTGTAAAGTTCGAAGGTGCAACTATGCATTCGGCCTATAATAAACCTCTTAATTAATTACATTGCTTGTTTTTCCAAATTTTAAATTTCAACAAATTTAGTTGCTGGTGCAATTTCCTTTTTCTTTTTTTACATTTTACGTGTTATTATATCACTTGCAATTATAAATAAATATTCTATTTTTAGAAAAAAAAAATATCAAAAGCTTAATTTGATTTGAATGATGTAAAAATTGTTCTACTAGATAACCTATTTGTTTGAAAAAAAATTGTTTATATGCACTAATACAATCTAACAAAAGAGTGAACAAAATGTACTTTTTCAGTTTCTGTTAAAAAAAAAATGTACTTTTGCAGTTATGAAATGATTATATCTACTTGGACGGGGGAGAGGAAAGTTTAGGAAATTTTTGGGCTTGAGGGACTGCAGGCCTCTGGATATGACCAAAGTTTTAACCTTCGTACTCAAATTCACATATCATGTTTGTATTTTCTTAATTTCCAAAGGTTTTCTCATTTGTCTTTCTTTGAAAAATTGTGTGTCGTGATGTGCTCTCCGTCTAGGTTTGAGCTTCTATAGTCTCGCTGTCAAAGGTTGAGTTTCGGTAGTCTTTATCCTGTCTTGAGTGTTAATCGCTGTTTCAGCTTTCCTTTTCTTAAGTCCCAGCTCAAGCTAGGACAGATCTTATCTTTCTCCTTTCTTCTTAGCTCTCACAATGAGTATCATTGCGTGGAATTGCCAGGGGTTGGGTAACCCTTTAACTACCAAAGTCTTAAAGAAACTGATTGTTAGAGAACAACCAGTGATTGTATTTCTTATGGAAACTAAACAAGCAACAGACAAGATGGAGTTGCTGCAAAGGAAGATGGGGTTCAACAATGGGGAATACTTCGACCCAGAAGGTAGATCTGGAGGTCTAAGTATCTGGTGGCGAGATGAATGCAAGCTTCAGATCATTTATAAATCTGCGAATATCATTGACACCATGATAGAAGAAGATGGACTTGAATGGCACATCACTGGCATGTATGGCCACCCTCGTAGAGACAAAAGGCTAGAAGTCTGGAATGAAATACGCAGGTTAGCTTTGAGAAACCATGTTCCATAGGTGTTACTCGGTGATTTTAATGCATATCTAACATCAGATGAAAAAAGAGGAGGTTGTATTGTTAATTTCTCCCAAACTAGGGATTTTCACGAACTCATCCAAGATTGTTCGCTTCTGGATATGGGATTCCAAGGAGGTGCTTTTACTTGGAACAACAAACAGGAGGGTGACAAGAATATCCAAGTTAGGCTGGACAGGGTACTAGCAAACTCAGAATGGTGCTCCTTATTCCAGTATGCAAAGGTGTTGCACGAGAAATTTATAGGGTCCGATCATCGGCCTTTGTTATTAATCCCGAAGCCTCCAAAACCTAAACGTAAGAAACGGTTCAAATACGAAGCTAAATGGGAGATTGTTGAGGGTTGGAAAGAAGAAATTAGAAGATCATGGACAGAGGATACAATCTTTGACAGTAATCGATTTGCGTTTGAATTGAAAATCGATAAATTGAGGAGGGACTTGGTGAACTGGTGCTACAACAGGGACAGGGGTATTAAAGAACAATCTGAGATGATGATAAACAGAGTGGATGGGATCATGGCAGGGGACTTTGAAAGCCAAGAGAAAGCCGAATTTCACAACCTCCAAAATGGCATACACTCCATTTGGAAGCAGGAGGAATTGTACTGGAAACAGAGATCACACATAAAATGGCTTCAAGAGGGAGATAAGAACACTAAGTTCTTTCATCTAACAGCTATCCAGAGAAGGAACCAAAATCAGATTGGCAAAATCAGAACGGGAGAGGACTCTTGGGTCTCGGATGATACAAAAATCAGAGATAAAGCAGTGGATTATTTCCAGAATTTATTCAAATGGGAGCCAATTCATTTTGACAATGACTTCGAAGATATAATGCCAAGGCTTGTAACAGATGAGATGAATTATGATTTAATGAAAGGGGTCACCATGGAGGAAATTAAACAAGCTGTCTTTGGAATGGGAAAATTAAAATCCCCAGGACCCGATGGTTTTTCGGGCATCTTCTACCAACACCATTGGGAACTCATCAAACATGAGGTATACCAAGTAGTTCGAAACTTCTTTCAGTCAGGATGCTTGCCTCCAAATTTCAATATAACAACAATCGTGCTGATTCCAAAAGTTAAACACCCCGAAAAGTTTGAAGAGTACCGTCCTATAAGCTGCTGCAATTTTATTTATAAAGTTGTGTCTAAGGTTATGGCTACCAGATTGAAGAGATGGCTTCCGTATCTGATTCTTCCCCATCAAACTGGTTTGAGCGGGCGTAATATACAAGAAAACATCATTCTTAACCATGAAATCACTCATGCTCTTCGAACAAGGTTTAAAGGTAAAAAAAGCTTTTTTGCTCTCAAGTTGGACATGGCAAAGGCTTATAACAGGGTCAGCTGGGAGTCATTGCGCAAAATCTTAACTTGATTCGGCTTCAGTAGTGAATGGATTCACTTGATTATGCAATGTGTGGAATCTGTCCAGTTTGCGATATCAATAAATGGTGTTTTAACTCAGTTATTCAAGCCACAAAAAGGAATTAGACAAGGTGATCCTATCTCACCTTATCTATTCATATTGGTTGCATAATTCTTATCAAGACAGATTATCAAAGAGCAGTCACAGGGTAATATCAGAGGCATACAGATAACAAGACACTGCCCCCCTATCACTCATTCCCAATTCGCAGATGACACAATGCTTTTTGGGGAAGCTTCAGACCTAGAAGTTCAGACTTTTAAGACAATTTTAATGAAATATGAGAAAGCTACTAGGCAGAAAATAAATGTACAGAAATCAGAATTGTTGTTTTACATTAGTGTTACAGTGGAAACATAGAAGCATATTTGTGACGAGTTTGAAGTCCCGGAATCAAACTATTCATCAAAGTACCTAGGCTTGCCTTTGGAATGGGGACAAGCAAAGAAGAAATTGTTTAATTTCCTCTTACAAAGCACATCGGATAGGATCCAGAATTGGAAAAGCAAATTCTTATCCCCAGCTGGACGAGAAATTATGGTAAAAGCCGTTTTGCAATCTTTGCCATCCTTTGTAATGTCAGTCTTTAAAATTCCCTTAGGAATTATTGATCACATAGAAAGATTTATGAGGCAATTTTGGTGGAGTCAAGATTTAGATTCGAAGAAGATGCACTGGATAAGATGGCAAGTGTTAACGGAAATCAAACAGAGAGGGGGTCTGGGATTTCGTGAGATGGAATACTTCAATGATGCAATGTTGGCCAAAATGGGTTGGAGAATCCTACAAAACCCCAACATGTTGTGTGCCAAGGTGCTAAAGGGGATTTATTTCCATTCCACTACGTTTATGGAGGCTAAACTGGGTAGCAAGGCATCATGGATATGGTCTAGTCTTTTAAAAGGTAGGGAAGTCCTTCGAAAAGGCTGCAGATGGAATGTGAGGTCGGGGTCTGATATTAGAATCTGGACAGAGCCGTGGATTCCTACCATGCCTTTTTTGCAAAATAACTTCTCAAAGACCAGATGGGGTTGAAGTCTATTTGGTTAAGGATCTTTTGTCCAGGGATTCAAATGCTTGGAACACCCAACTTTTGGATCAACTATTTTCAAATCAAGAGAAAGAAGCTATCTTGAAAATCCCGGTGAAAGATGGATTGGGGTCAGACAGATGGATATGGCACCATGATAGAAGGGGCCAATATTCAGTGCGATCTGGATACAAAGTCTTAAAACAGTTGGCTAGGAGTGAAATACAAAGACCATCCAATGCTGCTAATAAAGAAACGAACTTGGCAGTCTGGGAATCAATCTGGAAGCTCAAGTCTCCTCCGAAAGTTAAGTTGTTCTTATGGCGCTGTTCATGGAATGCCATCGCTACTAATGCAGCACTTCTTCAAAGGGGATTCAAAGTTGAGAGCAAATGTAGGAGATGTGGTAATATGCCTGAAACTTTGGAACATGTGCTATTTTTATGTGATCATTCCAAACATATATGGTTTGCTAGTCATCTAAACTACATTCCATGCCAAAATAGGTTTCAATCTTTTAACTCTTGGTGGAGAGCAACTTCCCAATTCTTAGAAGAGAATGGCAGTCCAGAACTCATGTGCTTGGCAGCAGTTTTATGTTGGAACATCTGGAAATCTAGAAACATGAAGCAATTCAATGGCAACCTGGAGGACCCTAGAGGAACAGTGGAAAGAATTAACCACTGGTGGAAGGCCCTCTAACTAGCAATAGCCGAAATCAACTAACAAAACAATCTCCTCTCAGAGTCTACTGATACAGCTGTGAATTACCAAAACCGAAACTTATGGAAAGCCCCTTCAGAGGGAGTGTGGAAATTAAATTGTGATGCAGCATTCTCAAATATCCCCAATACCTGCAGTATGGCATTTGTGTGCAGGGACAGCAGAGGTTCAATTCTGTTTTTGAAAACAAAAAACTCAACTAGTCACTCCCCTCTTCAAGCCGAGATGCTGGCCATTAAGGAAGCAATGTTGTACATCAAACAATTTGATAACAGACAGTTTATTGTTGAATAGGATTGCCAGGCCGCTATAAACCTTTGTTCTTCTGCAGAAGATGTTTCTCCATGGGAGGTTGACGTCATTAGGGAAGAAATTAGGAGCATATCTGCCCTTCATGGCAATGTTACCTTTAAACACGTGTATAGACAAGCTAATAAAGTTGTAGATTGGCTTGCTAAACACAAGTATACCACTTTTTTCTGTGATAGTGGGTTTAACATAGATCCTGTATTTCAAACTCTAGTGGCTCAAGACCATATTATGTAATCTTTCTTTCTTAATGAATTGTTGTTCAAAAAAACAAAAAGGTTTTCTCATTTCCTGATCAAATGCCTTAAGACTCTTTTGACAAGTTGCGAGTGTTACAGTGCTTTTAGGACAAACAGTTTAGGGATCTAATATTGGTTCTAATTCCTGATGATGCTCAGTTACAGACTTGTAGGGCACCACATATTTTGGGAAATGGTCATGCCAGGAAAGGAGAAATTTTTGAAAAAATTAACAGAACAAAAAAAGGAAAAAGAAAAAAATATACGCCTTGTGAATTTATTACTAACCTTAAATGGAATGCATCCATAAATGGAATTCAATCCGCCAAGCAAAAATCCAATACACTATCCACCTTGTAAAACCACTCTTTCATGTCCAGAATATCATCTCCTTCAAGCTAAAGCTTGTTACCATTCGCATTAAGCTACTTTTTTTTTTTTGGAAATTCGTTAAGCTACTTACTAGATAAAACAACAGAAAAGTCTGAACCTTCCACCATTTTGCAATTTTCTAACATCAACCTTCAAAATGACGTCTATCATGTTTTTGTGTATAAAGTATAGAACAGTATCCATCTTTATTCCCTTTGAAGAGAAATTTTACTATATCACTACTTCCTGTTAGTGCATAACAAGCATACCTGTGTAACCTCTTTCAGTTTGTATTGTTAACTAATGCTTATCACTTAGTTATGCTGTTGTATCTATATATGTATGCTGTTGTAAACACTTTGGTTATCAATAAACAGAAATCATTCCTACAGATTAACTATTGACTGTGCATATTGTAATGTTTTGTAAAGGTATTGTGTATTTCTCATATATGAATAAATGAGTACAAGACGTATTTATAGTGATACAAAGAATACATGAATTGGAACTAAAGAAGAGAACAAAATAACAAACTAATAACCATCATAGATAAGATATATACAAGCCAACTATAGACTAACGTGAAGATATTATAGACACGGCATGTAAGTCATAAGGTCAACGCTTGGTCATGCCGTGGGATAAGCGTTGAGCATAAGGTCACGGTTTGGCATGCTCATATACACGGCTTGTATGCCGTGAGTAATGCCAATATGGACACGGCTTGCATGCCGTGAATAGTTCTATCACCCCCTCTGCAAACCCATGCGCATCTCGAAGGTGAAGAAGTGGAAGTAATGAATGAAACCGAGAAGATGGCAGGGGTTTGGTAAATAAATCGACAATCTGAGCATTGGTAGAGATGAAATGAAGTTGTAAGAATCCATTGGCAACTTGTTCACGAACAAAGTGATAGTCCAATTCTATGTGTTTTGTACAAGCATGAAACACAACATTAGTGCTCAAATAAGGAGCACCAATGTTGTCATTATGTACCGAAGCATGAGATGATGGACAGCCAAGTTCCTTGAGCAAACCGCGAAGCCAAATTAATTCAGAAGTGGCATTGGCTATGGCCTTATATTCACTCTCTGTTGATGATCTTGCAATTGTCGGTTGTTTCTTAGCCAGCCATGATATCAAAGAAGAACCAAGATAAACAGCATAGCCCGATGTAGATCGACGATCATCCAGGTCCCCACCCCAATCACTATCTGCATAACAAGAGAGCACTGTGGATGTTTGAGCAAAATAGAAGAGACCGACATGACGAGTACTTTGAATGTATCTGAGCAATCATTTGAGTGCTTTCCAATGGAGATCCTTAGGGTTATGCATAAATTGACATAGCTTGTTGACACTGTAAGTGATGTCTGGACGAGTTATGGTGGCATACTGTAAGGCCCCAATTATTTGTTGATAAACTTCTCCTTGAGGCAAAGGTGTACCCGCCAATTTAGACAAAAGAGTGGAGGATTGCATCGATGCGGAGCAAGGTTTGCAATCAGCCATGTCATGTTTGTGTAGCAAGTCAGTGAGGTACTGAGTTTGGCTCAGAAAAGTGCCATCCAAATGAGATTCCAATTCCAAACTAAGAAAGGAGTGCAGCTTGCCAAGATCTCAAATTGGGAATTCCCTTTGCAATGAGTCAATAGTATGGCGCAATAATTTTGGACAAGAACTTGTAAGAACAATGTCATCTACATACACCAAAAGAATACATAGTTAGTGCCTTGGTTAAAAATAAATAAAGAATTATCGGCCTTGGATGAGACAAAGTGTAGTTGATGAAGAAATTTGGAAAGTTGATCAAACAATGCACGAGGTGCCTATTTAAGACCATACAGGGACCTATTCAATTTGCAAACATACTGAGGATGTGTAGAATCAATATAGCCTTGTGGTTGGGCCATGTATAGTGCTTCATGTAAATGTCCATGCAAGAACGCATTGGAAACATCTAATTGCATCATTGGCCATTTGTTCATAGTTGCAAGAGCAATTATAACCCGAATAGTTGTGGCTTTGATGATTGGACTGAATGTCTCTATGTAATCTATACCAGAGAGTTGTGTGAATCCCTTGGCTACAAGTCGGGCTTTATAGCGTTCAATACCACCATCTGATTTTCTTTTGATGCGAAATATCCATTTATTTGCAATGATATTTGCATTCGGTGGTGGAGGCACAAGAGTCCATGTGTTGGTTGATTTCAATGCTGAGATTTCATGGTCCATAGCTTTCCTCTATTCATCATATCGGACTACATCCTTAAAAAATTATGGTTCATATTCCAAATAATTCAAACGTGATTTTTGGGATAATGCAATGCTTGCTTGCCGTTTGGACATGGTGCGAGGTCTTAATTCCATGGGATGGGTTCCGGTTGGGTTATGGTAGGGGGATTTCGGTGATGGAGGTGGTGAGGAGTTGGTACGGTTTAGGATAGGTGAGGGTAATTGAGTTGGGGATGAGGGTGAAGGTTGGGTTTATTGTTGTTGGGAATCAGGTTGTTGGTATATATCACACAGTAATCGGATATTGCATGGAGAAGATGAGGTAGAGAGAGAAGGGGTTGTTGATGAGATAATTGGTTGTTGAGAAGAAGTATAGGAGGTGGATGGAGATAAGGTAGATAGAGTTTGGGTAGGATTGGGTTGCTTAGGAAAAGATAAGGGAGAAGGGGGAGGCATACCTGAATTGGAGACTGAAGACATTGGAGCAGTGTATGTGAGCCACGACATTGCTGTTGGTGATGGAGTGTGGACAGTAGCAACGTAAGATTTAAAGTGAAAAATTTGCGAATTAAATTTAGCATGACGAACAATATATATCTTATCATTAGATATATCAAAACATTCATAACCAGCATGACCCAAGTAAACACATTCTTGACTTCTAAAAGAGAATTTAAAACGATTCTATGGACGTAAATATGGATAAATTGCACATTCGAATATTTTTGTATCCATATATTTTGGTGATGTAAGAAATAATTTTTGAAAAGGAGACTTGTTGTCAAGAACCGAAGTTGGCATTGCATTTATTGAATTTGTGGCAATTTGAAATGCATATGACCAAAATTAGTATGGGAGTTGAGAATATGCTAACAAAGTTAAACCTGTGTCAACTGTGTGTCAAATTTTTCTTTCTGAGAGACCATTTTGTTCATGCGTATAAGGACATGCAATATGATGAACAATGCCACTTTGATTAAAATATTTGTGCAACCTTTGAAACTCACCACCCCAATCTGAATGAAATGCTTTTATTTTAGAATTAAATTGGCGATGAACTAGAGATTCAAAGGCAAGAAATGTTGAATAGACATCACTTTTATTTTTAAGAAAATAAATCCAGGTGAACCTAGTAAAATCATCAATAAATAAAACAAAATACTTAAAACCATGATAGGATGTAACTGGGGATGGTCCCCAGACATCAGAGTGAATAATTTGAAAAGGAGCATTTGTAGTGTGCTCAACAGATGTAAATGGTAACTTAGATAATTTTCCTAGACGACAAGATGAACAACTAGATAAAACTGAAGAAGAAACAGGTAAGTGATGGTCTTTTATTATTTTGGACACTGTTCGAGAATTGGGGTGACCCAGGCGGGCATGCCAATCATCAAGGGTTATACTTTCCGTGAGCAAAGCTGTTGGAGAAGGATGGGATGGAGGTGGCATCACATACAGTCCATTATTACTCCAGCCTCGTAGTAGGGTTGCCTTGGTGATCTGATCCTTGATGGAGAAGTGGTGTGGCCAAAATTCAAAGAAGCAAGCATTATCATCAGTAAATTTTTGCACTGAAAGTAATGATTTTTGAATTTTTTGGAACATGAAGCACATTTTTAAGAATACAATCTTTATTAGAATAAGAGCAAAGAGATGTACCTGTGTTTGCAATTGGGACAAATTGGCCAGTACCAATAGTTATCTGATCAGATCCAGTATAAGGAATGGTGTTGTCAAGCAATTATTAATTGGATGTCATGTGGTGCAAAGCACCAGTGTCCGAGTACCAAGCATGATGAGGTACAGCAGCATGGAAGGGAGTGTTGGTACCGAAAGGGGTTGAAGCATTAGCTCCATTTGCAAAATTAGCCTGTGGATTGAAGGATGGTTGGCATTGCTCATATCTTCGGGGACACTTATTTGCGTATGGTTGCTATACCCACAGATTTGGCAAGGTCCTAATGGCTTGCAATAATTGTTGAAAGGGCACTACTGAAAATTGGTGAAACCTGGAGAAGAAACCGAAGGTGGCACCATGGAAGATGGAGGTCATCTGTAATTTTGATGAGCAGAAAAATTGCGGGTAACCAGGTTTGCCATGGGTGGTTCTTGAAAGCTTTTTATTAAAACTTCATGAGCTATTAGTCGCCCATGGAGTTCTTGAAAGGTAACAGGAGTGGGTCTTTGATTGAGGGTTGTTATGATGCTGTGATATTCATAGCCAAGATTACGATAAATAATTATATTGAATTCAACATTTGAAAGAGGTCTACCAACGGCGGCTAATTCATCAACCAATGATTTGGCTTTTTGAAGATATACTGAGATACAGTTAAATCATGTTTCTTCAATTCTTGTAATTCAATATGAATTTGTAACTATTGGTTCTGTGATACAGAGACAAATGCACTTTCTAGTGCTTTCCATGTTGCATAGGATGTGGTCATGCCAATTCCATAACGAAAAACTTCTTCAGATAGAGAGGAAAAGATCCATGAAAGAAATAGTTGATCTTTTTGGTGCCATTCAGCATATGCCGGATTAGAATCTTGAATGTTTGGATTCATTGTTGAAGGCATGGTGGTTGAAGGTGGAGGAGCCGATCCATCAATGAAGCCACTTAGCTTGTGGTAATTGAGAAGTGGTTGAAATTGGGTTTTCCAGGTAAGGTAATTTCGGGGGGTTAATTTGATTGAAATGGTATGATTGGTAGTAGATACAGAAGGAGTAGAAGAGGAAGTAGAATGATTTGTCCAGCCATAGTAGGCTCTGATACCATGTAATGTTTTATAAAGGTATTGTGTATTTCTCATATATGAATAAATGAGTACAAGACGTATTTATAGTGATATAAAGAATACATGAATTGGAACTAAAGAAGAGAATAAAATAACAAACTGATAACCGTCATAGATAAGATATATACAAGCCAACTGTAGACTAACGTGAAGATATTATAGACACAGTAAGTAAGTCATAAGGTCATGGCTTGGTCATGCTGTGGGATAAGTGTTGAGCATAAGGTCACGGTTTGGCATGCTCATATAC
>CATIWK010415783.1:0-13195 GCA_949634005.1 Mallotus japonicus
TTATTCAAGTGAGCTCCAGAAAATTAAGGGAGACAAAAAAAAAAAAAACTATATTGGTACAAATTAACTTGAAAATTTTACCTATATATCATGTATATTAGACCACATAGATACTTGGATTATTTCACTTTGGTCATTGAATTAATTTAGGCGGAATATACAATTTCATCTTGAACTTTACTTAATTATTTTATGTCACCTCTCGATTTTTATTTTGTTCAATTTCACCTTTTAACTTTTATTTTTTACCTATTTAGCCTATGTAACTTCTATTTTTCACTAATTCCACCTCTTAACTTCTATTTTTTACCTGTTCAAGCTCAGTAGAATTAAATGCACGCGTTTATTTGGGGTGAAAAAAGAGTTAAATAGGTAAAAAATAGAAGTTAAGAAGTAAAATTAAACAAAATGAAAGTTGAGAAGTAACATAAAATAATTGAATAAAGTTTAGGGGTGAAATTGTATATTTGGCCTTAATTTACCTATGAATATGGCCAGTTGGGGGAAAAAAATCATTGGATAAGTAGATTTTCCAGGTTAATGACCAAAACTGTACGTAGTTATGCATTAATCTAAACAGGCTTCTGCATCAATGTGGCAGAGAGGGCAAATGTTAATCCCAAGAATTCAGCTTTATTCTTGTAAGCAGTAAGTCGTTAAATTTGGTTTATCTATGATTGATTTTTTTTTTTTCATTTTTTAACTTTTAATTAAATGCTATTCATTATTTTTGTATTCATCATTAAATTTAAATTTTAATTAATTTTAAATTATCTATTATGTGTTTTAGAATTCATTTTAGGACATTTCTTTCTATATCCAATGTATGCACCATTATAAATAATTATTTAAACTCAAAAATATATATATTTTTATTTTTTCAATAAAATTTTTGTTAAAAAAATAAAAAATTTAATTTTAGCAGTTGTTGGTAATTTAATAATTTTTTTAAAAGTATCATTAAGATGTAAAATTTGAAATTTTACATTATTGATCATATAAAAATTATCTCATGTTATGTAGTTCATTTGTTATTAATTTGTAAAATTAATTTTCATTTGATTTAAAAGAAATAACTGTCTATTGTTATTCATTGATATTTATATTATTTAATTTTTTTATTAATAAAAAATTTGGAACTTTAGTTTTTTTTTTGGAGTCAAATATCAAATTATTTCTAAAATAGCAAAAAATTAAACAACCACTTTAAGAAAAATTCATCTCCTTGTATTTTACTGTACATTTGTCTCTTGCACTGCATGAAAAAAGGTTCTGCTACTACTGTTTCTTCCATTTGAAGCAAAGTGAAAAACAGACACATTTCTCAAATACATATCTCTCTGCAAATTCTGCAGTGCACCCTTCCAATTCCATCTATTGGAATCTCAATATGTCTCCACTTGTATGCCAAGAATTTTAAGGCTCCATTCCAAAATTCTTCATATATATATATATATATATATATATTTATTTATTTATTTTAAATGAAATATATTCCATAATTAAATGAATGGATGTTAATTTTAATATGTATGTTGATTGAGCTCTATCAGACTTTAAATTATTCTAAAAAAAAAAATCATATTTTATGAGGAGCAAAACTCTCAAGTCAGAAATCGTCTCTGATCCAAAATTTTAAGATAATAAATATATAATTTTTTCACTTATATACATTTTATTTAATTCATATTTTATTTATAATTTCAATATATAGATTTGTTAAGTTTTATATTAATTGTTTTTGAATGTCAACAAATAAAGCTATTTAGTTTGGGTGAAGTATGAGATAATCCACTTTTGGAGTAGATTTAAAGGAGAGAAAATTCCCATGGATGAAGATTGAAGAGAAGGGTATTAATTATGAGATGTAATTATCAACAACTCAAAAGAAAAACAAACAAAATTTTCAATTTCAAAGACACAAGGAAAAACATTTTGGAAGAGAACAGGCAGTAGTGACCATTTTCTTCTTGTGTCTCATCTCTATCATTTCATGTACTTTTTTTTAGGCAAATCCATAATTTCACACCTAAATTTTATATAATTAATCTTGAACACTACTTTATTTTTATTTAATTTTTGAATTTTTATTTTAAATATATAGAATCAATGTATTTTGTAAATTTTTTAGCAATGATATAAATAATAAATTAATATACACTAAAATGAAATTTAATTAATTAAAGAAAATTTTTTAATCTTTTTAATTTAGTTTCTTTCATTATTTATATTAGTTTAAAACTCATTTTTAGTATTTTATATATTTTTAATAGCATTTAATATCAAATATTTATCTATTATATTGTTTATTAATTGTATGGAGTAAATAAAAGGAAAATTAAAAATTTAAATTTAAATTGAAATAGTTTTAAAAGAAAATTTTAGAAATATTATAAAAATAATAAAAAATAATATTCAGTTTTTTTAGGGCTCCTCTACTTCTACTTCTCTGCCATTATCTCTCTCAACCTCTTTGCCCCGTGAAATAATTTTTTTTTTCTTTGTTAAAAAAGGCGTGGTCTCCATTAACTACACTATTTTCTTTTGAGTACAGTCTTGTTGTTCTTAGGCCTGACCCCACTACCACTGCTAATTCTACAAAAGCTAATATTTTCAGCAGAAAGAGGAAGTGAGTTTAGTTTTCTTTCTCTACACATGTGTAATAGGGCCGTATGCCCACCATAATGTTTTTTTTCTTTATGTATTTTTTTACATAATCAATTTCGGTATTCAATTGTTATAAAAATATAATTAATTCAAATCGGATTGAATAAACTCATAAAACCTAAATTTCACGGATACTGATATAGGAACTTAGAAAATGAGAACACGAAAAGGAAAAATGATTGAAATATCTACTTTCTAAATTGAAGTGTTTAGATAATACATAATGAAAAATATCTACTAATTAAAGTATCAGTGCAAAATAGCATAAAATAAATAACGGCTCTTCTTAATATATCTGCCGATGAATGATATATGGTAAAAAAATAAAAAGATTATACATTTTGCAGTTTTATGCCCTTATCCTATTTTTTTTTGTCGGTCGAAAATGTGAATCGGTCCTTTTAATTGCTTATTTTTCACACAGTTGATCACTTGTTTTTGCTTAGTATACTGCCATTCGTTCGCTTGCTAATTGCTTGAACTAAAAAAAATAAAAAATTAAACTCAAATTGTTGCATATATTATGAGTTAAAAAGCAAGAATAATTCAAAATTTTAACTGTTTAGATGGTTTTACACTTTTATACCGGCTAAATTCACGAATTGGAGATAAGTGGACTCAAACTGTTAACATCCGCCACAAAATTACTAGCAATTAAACTCTATTCTTTAGGATATAAAATGAAATTGTTTCCATTTCATTATTTAGAGTTCAAATCTTAAAGTTTATACTTAATTAAACTCTATTCTTAACCATTGCTTCTAATATGCAATTATGCTTCTTCATCATGCAAGATGAAAATACATAAGCATGCCTTTGTACGCTTAGATCTTTTTTTTTCGCCCATATACAGTGGCGAAGGGGGGAAATTTTATAATAATCCTGACTTTTAGTGAGTTGGAAGGTCAAACCAATAATATCAAGTCATTTAGGGTTCAACCATGTTCTATTAGGTTTTAGTTTTTATCACTTTAATTAAATATTCAATTTTTTTATTAGTTTGACTTTCTAACTTATTAAAAGTCAGAATTACTATATAATATCTCGACAAAGGGGGAATGGAAATCAAACCCAAGTTTGTACATAGTACTGAGAGTCAAATTGGTCACTAAATCAAGAACTTACTGGCGTATGCTTAGGCATTTGAGAGGCTTATAAATAATTTGTATTGTGTTATGCATGTATGTACTTCAATATCTTTTTAGTCTAAATACTCAAAATCTGTACTGAAGATCCATCTCCTGTACCTCGCACAAAATTCTGTACTTATTTTACCTAAAAACCCCATAAATAAAAGTGCTGATTTAGCTGAGAATTTACTTATCCATGAGTAAAATTGGTTTATAAGGACACTTAATCCCTGAGCAAAAATAAGTTAAACCCTAGAGGTGCAATTTTTTTATTAATTTTCTAAGTTAGTTTTATTGATGATAGTTTGTTTTTAATCAGTTAAAAAATAGAAATAATATAATGCACAAAAATTAATTACAGTAAAATATTTATAGCTAACTTATTAATTAATACTAAACTAATTTTATGACTATGAAAAAATTTAAAAAAATTAATTAAAATTATTTCTCTATAAATAAAATTTCAATTTTAGACATTATTAAAGAAAATTCAAATTTTTTGACTATTTGATCTGACAAACATTAATTTGATAATTTTTTTATTTGAACCCCTAATATTTAGACCTCACTGGACTCTAACTAATTCCGTTCAATTCAAGTAGAACCATAGAGATGACAAATATATTTCAACAATTAATTTAACGTCATTGCATAGACGATGACTCAAATTCAAAACGTTATTTAAGTGTGTATATATATAGGAAAATAATTGTTGTAGCAGCCCGCCACTTAAAAAACTAGGGGGAGGGGGATTTACAAAAAAACCAATAAAATAAAACTGCCCCCATGTCAGTAGGGGTTTGTCCAAAAAAAATTAATAAACAATACGGGCTGCTATGCAACAATCATCACTCATATATATATATAATGCATGATACATTAATAACCTCATGTACTTGTTACTTTTTGTTAGTTTGAGAACTCAATTTATAAGTTTGTTATTTTAATACCTGAACTCGCTTAAAATGCAATTTTAAAACCCATGTCAATACATATGATATGAAATAGAGAATAAAGTAAGCGTCATATTTTAAGAGTTTAACTGACAAAAACTATAAGGAAATGTGTCAAACTTACAAAAGTGGCAAGTATAAGGGTGGCAAATATATTATGTCATCAACTTAATGCATTTTAAGCGAATTTAAGTGTTGAAATAACAGAATTATAAATTGAAGTGTCAAACTAATAATTTGTACTAAGCTTAGGGTCGTAGATGTATTATATCAATATACAAATAGCAATGAGAGGAGGAATCAAAGGTCTACATCTAAACCTGGTCCCAATTGGAAGTGGAGAGCTTCTACAAAAACTGACATTATTATTATTATACCCCTGCCTTTCTCACGCGTCTTCCTGACTTCTCTTCTTCACTTCTCTTCTCCTCTCTTATACTACATTACTACTGCTGCTGCTGCTTCTCTTTCTTTTTTCCTCCTGCGACCGACACAGTGCTGTGTATGTGTCCATATCGATCTCTCTCTTATCAATTAACCATAAAACACGAATTCATTTTACCTTTGTCGCACCCAAAAAGTAAAAAGTATAGCATATAGAAGCAGCTTGCAGTACTACTTTTTTAATATTTGTCTATGCTTCTTTCATGTATTTAATTAACTTTGTTGCACTTGCACCCCACAAGACAAGTAACAATACACGTATATATACACATCAAAACAACTTCTTACAACAATATTTAAACTCTCTTAGGCTTAGCCACGCCTCTTCTTCACTGAGCTACCAGCTCTAGCTCCCTCTTTCCTTTCCATTCCATTTGTGGTCCATGTATTGACCGATTACTTCCATATATATATATTACTTGTAATGTTTTTGGTCTCATTTTTCCAGGGAATTTAGAAGAGACAACAAAGAGAGAGTGTAGACCCCCAACAAGAAAAACACAAAACAAAACCAAACAATATGGATTGGCATGGCAACTTAAGAACGTTTGTCCCTCGACCTGCTGAGACTGCTTCCTTTAACTTCCTCTACAACTATAACTATGATCAGTATAATCCAGGTAGTGAACTACTACTAACTATCCACCTCAGTTCTTGGTTTTTTTTAGTTTTCCATTTGCATGGTTGTGTGACAATTAAGCTTAAAGTTTCACTTCGGTTTTATTACTCTTCCAACTTCAAGTTGATTTGCACCGTTTCTTCTTTCCTGAAGAAGTATTCTTGAATTATTAATAATAGTGCCAGTTCATATATACATTTACAGGTATTTGAAGGTGAGGTCATGGCCGCTATATATGCCTAAGACCTTCGCCTAAATGAGTGTATTATGTTTAGAGTAGGCAAGTTTTTTCCATAGTTGAAAAGGTATAGATGTGGGCTTTTCATTAACAAATCAATGTATTTATTGTGTTTGCTTGCGTTTAGGAATGGAAGTGAAGCACCCGGCAATGGCAGAGACAGCACACGGGCTGATTCCAACTATGGATAAGATTAGCTATGGAAGTCATGAGAAGAAGAAAAGATTGACAAATGATCAGCTCGAGTCGTTGGAAAGGAGCTTTCAAGAGGAGATTAAGTTGGACCCTGACAGAAAAATGAAGCTGTCTCGCGAGCTAGGGCTGCAGCCTAGGCAGATTGCTGTTTGGTTCCAAAATAGACGTGCTAGGTGGAAAGCTAAGCAGCTTGAACGCTTATATGATTCACTTAAACAAGAGTTCGATGTTGTCTCTAAAGAGAAACAGAAGCTTCAAGAAGAGGTTAGTGCAACTTCAAACCTTCGATCTTTACCACTACTTCTGCTCTTATTGAACTTCGAACTCAAAACCTCACACCCATATAGATGATTACTTCATCATGTTTTTATTTTTTCTTTCTCTTATATTTTCCTGGAGTTTAAGTGGGTTATGGTTATACGTATATATACACAGGTTATGAAACTGAAAACTGTCCTAAGGGAACAAGGCACGAGGAAACAAGTGTCAACAGGCTACACAGAGATCTCCGGGGAAGAGACAGTAGAAAGCACATCAGTTGCGATTCGTAGCTCTAGCGGCAAGCCACGAGGAGCGAGTAGTAACCATCAGATTGCAGAGTGCAACTATCTTCTCAATGTTGATGAATACAACCCTGTATCATCACCGTACTGGGCTGTTATTCCATCTTATCCCTAAGTAGCAGACTCTTAATTTTGCTGTCATTGCTGCTGCTGCTGCTGTGCTGCTGCTGTTGTTTATATACCTATTAATTAGTGTTATTAGAGTCGGTTTAGCTTAGCACTTAACGTTGATAACATGTCAAACGTAAGCTTTTTAGCTCTAGTGATGATGACTCCTGTTTAATTAATTAGCTATTTTAGCTTATAATAATTGGAAGGCTTCTAATAATATGCATGGATGACATTTTGAAATTTTATATATTATCTGCATGATTAGTATATATGACTATGAGTTCTTATTGTTATTCCTTTTGTTTTCTATTAATCTGCTCTAAATGGGATTTGAAGTATTCAAGACCTTGCAGTTTTAAAGATGATTTCAGTATCAAATGCATTGCACTCCTTTCAAAATTCATCTAAAATTTCTATGAAAAGGTGCACGCGGCAAGGACATAAGAGACATACGGTGAATAAGATAGACAAAAGTTACATTGTTTGCATGGGTGAAAGCAACTGTTTGGTGAAAATTTTTCGTTTATTCCGGATATATCGCACCCAGTGGCTAGATTTGTAATAGATATACATCTCATATTTTTATTGGTCAAATATAAAACACTTAAAGTATGTATCAGATATTTGATATCGGGCGCAATATGTTCAGATTACGTAAAAATCACCCTTATTTATATTAGATATGCATTCAAAACTTTAGAACAGTAAAAACAAAGGAAACCAAAAAGGTTCTGCTAATTCAGAATACGACCGTCCTTTATATATAATATCAGGAAAAAATGTCTCTTGTAATAGGAACAAGTAATGAGCTATTGTGTTTTATTTTATATATGAATTCAGAATGCCTATAGCTATAGTTACAACTCTTGTAGCAAAGTTCTCTGTTGTATGATCTTATGTTTGGTTTTTTTGAAACATCTGCCATTCCCCAAACCAATCTTTGGAGAAAATGAAAAGGACCCAACACGAGATCTATACTTCTTCAATAAAAAGAGAACTGGTGGGAATGCTTGAACAGAAAATTTTGTAGCAGTAAATGGTTGGATGGTACAAAATTAAAAGGACTTTTTAAGGTGAAAATTTTTGAATTGTTTGGGGTTTGAAATCTATTGGCAGCGGGTGGGTTCATAAGATCATTTTCGGGCCATGTAGCCCATTCACATGATAGAGAGGAAGGGCCCTGACAAGTAACTTCAGTTTCGACGAATTATTCAACGTTGATCTCCTGCTACGACACTCATTTTGACATGTTCCCATATGCTAAAAAAAGCTCTTTGCTTCAGAAATTATATATATTTATAGACGATTAACATGAAAATCACGTAGAATAAAGCGAGTACACCTCTCGTTTTTAGGCCATGTAAGACAATTCAATTAGCAATCCCACCACCTATCACAATGTAAATCAATTAAAGACAACTATTAGAAACTATGGAATCCAAATGGAAAACGTTTGGATGATTTTCTTTTAAATCATAGGCAACATTTTTCTTTTAAGTAACTAGTATTTATAGTGTCTTGAACCCTAATTAATATAATTTCAGAGTCTACTGGACTCTAATTAATCCAATTCAAATTGAGTAGGATCACAAAGTGACAAAAATCTGAAATGCCACTTAAGTATCAATTGATCTTAACAATTGGTGGCATTCATAGGCAACATCTTCATTGGTACGCACTCGCAATGTCTTCATTGGTAAGTGCTCACAACGTTTTGGGCGTCAACATGTTGTCTGTCTTGCCCAAACGTCTTAGTCTGGATGGTTAAGACCCACAACATCTTGTCTGAATCTACTCCGGCTTTGAAACAAACCGACTTAAAGTAATCATAGGCAGTGGACTGCCTGAGCTTAGGACTCCACAAGATTGGCACTGAGATTTGAGATGAGAACGTGGTTCAGACCTAAGTTTAGGCAGTGTGATAGTTCAGAACTTGTGAGCGCTCACCAATAGGATATCATATGAGAGGAGACGGAATCCATCATGTCTAGTTCTACTTGCAGACCACTCAAACATTCCATGTAAGACAATGGGCATCTATTCTTTTTCACGAAAATAAAGTTGGAAGTGATTATAAGTTGACTATAAGTGCATGCCATCCAGATAGGAAAACAATCTATAAGTAGCTAAAATTGCTCGATTTCAAACTCAGGCACATAATAGGAAACAAACAAAGATAACAAAACACTGCACTGTTGGACAATCAAAGCTGGAAAACCAAAGAAATACAAATATCCTATAACTCCAATTTGCAACAAAATAGATTAAGGTCAAACTATCCTGATGAACAGAAAAGAACGGGAAAATGATCAGAAGCTCAGCGCTTTCCTCCTCCACCACCGAGTTTGGGACCTTTTGATGCAGCAGTCCTCGGAACATTACCTTTACCTCCTGCCTTCTGTGACTTGGCCATCACTTCTGCCTTCTTTGCCTTCTTTTCATCTTTAGTTTTCTTGATCCTTTCCTTAATTTCACTACATTACAACATAAAACCTAACATAAGTTAGTGTAACAATAATCAATCAAAATGAAGCACATATTCAAGTCAGAAAGCAAGCAAATATACAAATTTATTCCGCACCGTATATCATTTCACATGTATGCCTCCAACATGGAGGCTCCATGTGAGGAAAAAGCATGATGCCTCCAACATGCATGATTTCACTTTAAAACATGGTAACATTTTCTCTACAAATCATGTTTATGTACATATAAGAAGTTAGCAATCAATGAAAATATTGGATATACGCACCGGAGGGCAGCTTCCCTGGCAGCATCACGAACTTCTGGCTTCTCAGTTCTTCTCTTCTGAATAATCTCCAAGGTGGCACCTACAATTGATCTAGAGTAAGGCTTCTTGGCGGTACGTCTCCTCTTCTTTACAGCCTCTTGAGCAATATCCTACAATAGAATAGCCGCATCATTCAGTTTGAATTTACAAACAAGCGATTTGGAAATAGAACAGATGGCAGAAAATGCACAATTTACTAGACTAAATTACTGGTATAGGACCTGAAACTATTTGCAGCCTTAAAGCCCAAAAGTAATTACAACATAGTATTACATTACAAAAGACAAATAATTGTATTATCTTATTTTTGACACAGAGTAAAATCAAAGGCACATAGCCAATTTCTTTTCAGACCCTACCATCTAAATTTTCAACCATTAGTCGAAAGCCTTTTATCCTTTTTGCCAAACAAACAAAAGAAACCAAAATAGTTCAGGCCATGGTAATAACATCTCACTCGCAAATAAGAACAAAAAATTTGCAACACTACAGTCAACTTTACCTTCTTATGTTGCTTCCTATACATGGCCGTCCATGTAAGCTTAGATGGCTTTAATCGGTTGTGGAAATACCTCTTGCATTTTGAATTAGCAAATAGGAAAACCTGAATACCAAGAAAAAGAGTAAAAAATAGAAAGAAACAACTCATAATCAACATTTACTTACAAAACCCCAATTATAATAGGGGAAGAGAGATAATCAAATTAGCTTGACAACAGGTTGAAAATTACCTGAGAATCAGAACGAACAAATCTGATGCCTTTACCAGGGTAAATCTTGGCCCCACTGAAACGACAGAGCTCAGTCCTAATACACCAAAAACAAGTATTAAGCAATCCCTTTAGAGTACAAATCAACACCCATATCTTGTTCTAAGATAGAACATCAATCTAAGAAAGATGTAAGTGCAGAAAAGAGCTAAGCTAAGCTATCCAAACCAACCAAAACCATTTCACGCTCCATGAAACCATATGCTCATCATTTGAAATTAAAACGAGCAATAAGGATAACAAAAATACAGTTCCATTATCGCCCTACTACAATACAAGGAAAAGAACAAAATACCCCGGTCCACCGATATTTGCACTACAGGGTAAGCTAAAGCTAAGTCAATCCATTCTCCTTTTCTCAAATTCAAAACAAAAACACACTAATTTCCCCTTCATCAATAAAAACCAAGTCCAAAGATCCCAATTTGATGGCTCAAACTTCAAAGCACAGAGTTTCCAACATTAAAATTCCATTTTCAGATGCTTAAAAATAACCCAAAAAAAAAAAATTTCCATCTAATTTCCTAATTTCTTGTACAATTGTCTCTAAACCCTAACCTAAAACACACACAATTTCACCATCACCAAGCGGGCATCTTTGCAATACTAATTCAGGCAATACATCATGTGTTTGATTAATTTTCAAGATCAGATATAGGTTTTTAAGAAACAATCACCAACAATACAAAGATACACATATCAGTGAAGTGAAAAGGATTGAGAAAAGTACTTGAGAACCATGGTTGCTTCTTGTTGTTGTTGCAGCTGCTGCTTCTGAATAAACCCTAGAAAGAACGATAAAAACCTATATATGGCTTGTAGCAACCACAGTGAGTTATTTACATTTTTGCCATTCATTTCACAAAGAGCAAGCCCATCTTAGAATTAATTGGATCCATCGGCCGGCCCATTTTTGCTCATCCAACTTTGACCCGGAAGAAGGGCCATGGGAAAAAAAAAAAAAAAAAACACTCATGATAAATCATTACTTGCATAATTGCATTCAATACTTTCAAGAAAAATAAATAAAAAAATAAAAATTGAATGTAGAAGAATTTAAAGTAGCTTTTTTTTTTCCTTTGTGATACATTTTTTTATCCTCTCAGTATAAATGGTTACTGTATTAGCCATATTAGTATAGATAAAACAAAAAAAATAGAGAATTACATCGTGATCACTCAGATTTCTTGTTAAAATACAATGTCATTACACGAAAATAAAACAAAAGGTAATTTTATAAAATTTATTGTAATTAACAATAATTAATTTTATTTCAAAAAAAAAACAATAATTAATTTATTTATAATTCATTTGTGTTTAATACCATATAATTTTGGTAGTAATTGATATTTGAATCTCCCTATGTTGAAATTTATACAATTAATTTCGTTTATAAATAGTTTTTTTATAAAACATATGTATAATAAAAAAAAAGAGAAATATTATTTGCAATGCACTTTATATATTTTAAAAAATTTAAAATTATTTATTATATTTTTTAATTTCTTATATAAATTATCTCATAAAAAATTCAAATGACAAAAGATATGGACATCGCGATTTAAACTTCTTCTATCTTCTCTTTATTAGCTTCTTTATAATGAAAAATTAAACCATTTTTTATTTAAAAAAATTAAGTCACTTTAACCAACAAAAAAATAATATAAATTAATAACAATTATTATAGTGGCAGCACTAGCAGTGCGAGTATGGAGTGTCCATGACAAAATTAACGAAAAAAATCACAACCATACACACATGTCCTGACATATATACTTACAACATAAAAAGAAAAACGATATTGTTTTTAATTTTTTGTTTTGTTTTTTTTTTACGACATTGTTTTTAATTTTTTGTTAGATAATGCTAATTAAGAAAAATATTATCTATGTATTAACGAAATCCAGTTCGGAACCAACCTTGTCCATCGGTTCCGACCAACAGTTTCGTTATAGTTCAATTCTTGTTTTAAGGAAAGAGTAAATGGAACTGAATTAAGGGTGTAATCGAGTTGAGCCGAGCCGAGCTTTAGCTAATTTAGGCTTGATTCGTTTATAAAAGAGCCGAGCTTACTATCTTATATGGTGTTCACCAGCCGTTCGCGAGTTTAAATGAACCTAAATAAATTTTAAAAAATACAAACTATAAATTAAAATTATACATTCAAAAATTAAAAATAAATTATTTATTAAATAAATTACAATATAATTAATAAAAATTATGATTTTATTATAATAATATATTTTTTAAAATATTTTTTACAATACAAATTTATATATTATATATCTAAAATCAAATTATTAAACATTAAAATTATGAGCTGGCTCACAATCTTTTATTCTAGCTTGTTTGGGAGCTTTACGAGCCGAGTTTTGTATAGTTTGAACTCGGCTCGTTTATTAAACGAGCTTCTATATACGAGTTTGAACGAGTTTTTATCGAGCTGAATACCGAGCTGCTCGCCAGTGACTTTGCTCATTTACACCCCTAGACTGAACCATGTAAATCCGGTTTAATCCGACCCTAATTCGATCCTAATGAAAATCATTAACTGACTCTAATTTTTAATTTCGATTTTGATCAATCTCATTTGATGGTATGGTTCAAAGGTTCCATTGAAAATGGTGCAATTCTCTATGTGCTTTTGAATACCCAAAAACAAAGATGAATGGAAGACTTTATAAAAGCTAAATTATTTTTAATTAAATAATATT
>CATIWK010415803.1:0-16603 GCA_949634005.1 Mallotus japonicus
TAGATGACATTCTCTTTACAGGTAACAATCCTCATCTCATGGAGAATATAATTCAGTATCTACAAAGGAGTTTTACTATTAAAGATCTTGGTATTGTTCATTACTTCTTGGGAATTGAGGTATCAAAAAAAGCCCATGGTCTCTTGTTGCATCAAAAGAAGTACATCCAAGAGTTATTGCAAAAAGCACACATGGCAGAATCAAATTCAGTGTCTACTCCCTTGTCTCCCAGTGTCAAATTCACAGCTCAAGGCATAAAGTTTTCGGATCCTTCCTTTTACCGAAGTATAGTGGGAGGTTTGCAATATGTGTGTGTCACTCGCCCGGATTTATCTTACTCAGTTAACAAAGTATCTCAGTATATGCACTCTCCCACTATGGATCATTGGGTGGCGGTAAAACGCATTCTGCGTTACTTGAAGGGAACCGCTCATTATGGCTTGCAACTTTGGCCTTCATCTCACTTTCATGTATCAGCTTACAGTAATGCCGACTAGGGTGGTGACTTGGATGATCGCAAATCGACAACTGGTTTCTCCATTTATGTTGGTAGTAACTTGATCAGCTTGGGTACAAGGAAGCAGCGCACGGTTGCTTGCTCCTCAACTGAGGCCGAGTATCGAGTTATCGCTCACACTACCAATGAATTGCATTGGTTGTGTTCTCTACTGTCCGAACTTCAATTGCCATTTCAGATGCCCAAACTCTAGTGTGACAACCTAAGTGTGATTTATTTAACATCAACTCCCATTTTTCACACAAGGTCCAAACACCTCGAGATCGATTTCCACTTTGTCCGTGATAAGGTCCTTTCTAAACAGATGCATGTATCCTATCTCAGCTCCAAAGATCAGATTGCTGATATTCATACGAAGCCACTGCCTAAACGTCAGTTCTTTCATCTCAGGGATAAGTTGTCTGTGCGTTTCACACCCCCACAACTTGGGGCAGGGTGATAGGATAATGACATAGTGTTTGTATTATAATAGGACTTCAATACTTGTATCAGTTATCGTTATCATTTCCTATGTACTGCTGTATAATACAATATACAAGGTATTCTGCTGCTCTACCATTCCTTCAGTAACAACTGAATTTTTTTTTTTAGACATTTTTTCTTGGCCAAGTTGCAAATAGCCAAATACAGAATTTTGGTATTGTATTCATCATTATTATTATTATTTCATTTAAAATTTAAACTCTTCTTTTAGGGTAATTTTCAGAAAAAATTCTCAACATCATCCAATGTGTTCAGAATTTTTTTATTATTATTATTTTTTATTACTAAACGTTGCCTCTAAAAATCGAATTCGGGTCATTGGAAAGATAAATAAACTCACTTCAACACTTTGGTTTACTTTAATTTTTTTTCCTAAATTCCATCAAGCAGAGGTTAATAGTCAAAAAATTTTCATTATATTAGTATTATCATCGTTATTAATTTTACTAATATGGCAGGTTCTCCGTCATTGATATATAGAAAGATTTTTTTAACAACGTTGTCTCTATCAGCTCAAGAAATACGTAGATTATCATGAATTCAATGGAATATTATAATCCACAGAAAGAAAATCAAATGCAAACTTTCATTTTTTTACTTAAAATTGATTCAATGATTCCAAACTCTTAATCAATTTTCATAATGTTGGAAGTCTTTGCATGCTTAGGCTTAAGAAGTCTTAGCAAGTTAATTATTGACACGTAATATTTTCAATTCAAAGAATTAATTATACCTGAAAACAACATGCAACATCCATAACGTGTCTTTAAGGGCACACAACACTATATAAACACCTATAATATATAAGCTTAATTTCATCTTTGTAGTGTTGCATATCATCTATATTAATTGGGAAATGGCACGTAATTCTTCAAGCTCTACTCTGGTGACCCTTCTGATCTTTGCCGTGGTACTATCTTTGACGCTACCAGGTGATGTAGCTGGTAGTAGAATTCATCCTCCAGGTAAACCCGACCTTTTTTTTTTTTTGGGGCAACAACATAGTTTCTAACATATATTTGTCCCTAATTATACCTTTTAGTTCGTCCGCCAAGGGGTATATATTGTCCAGCCTGTGTTTGTGCAGCTCCTCCACCGACACCAGGAGCTTGCTGCAAGTGCGGTGCCAATGGTGTAGCGTCTACTGTCGCCCAGCCTACTACTAAGGGCTCACCATGAAAAGAATAGTTTGCCTTTTAAAAGATGCTCCTGAAATCTAAATAAATAATTACTTGAGCAAATATTAATAAGACAGTATCGCATTGTTGGTCTAATTGGCAAATAAATGTTATCATAAATTTGGTACCAATATTGCATAATATATGTTACCTTTGTAAGTTTAATTTTGTTGTGCAAGATGTTTTCGGATATAAAGTATTAAGTAAATTTTTCACTTTTGATATGAGTATATAATATATAATCCAGAGGTTAATCAGTCTCTTCAATTTTTTTTATTAGGGCTCTAATTAATTTTAACTAAATTAGATAGATACCATAAGAGAAGTTCTATTGTTTATTTTTTTTATATAAAATTAACCCAAATTTTGGATTGTTACATAAAAATTAAATTAGTTTGTTAAAAGAAAAAAATTAAACAATATTATTTTTCACTTATTAAAAAATTATAAATTTAATACTATATTATTATTAAAAAATTATTATTATTATTATTATTATTATTATTATTGTTGTTGTTGTTGTTGTTGTTGTTGTTGTTGTTCGTAAAATTTATTATTATAGTTATTATTGTTTGTTTGTATAAAATAAATAAATTATGTATAAAATAGTCATTTTATATACTAACTGAAACAACTCACATACATTCTACCAAACACTATTACAAAACAGCTATTAGCTATCAGCTATCTGCTAACAGCTAACAGCTAACAGCTATCAGCTGATAGAAACAGCTAAACCAAATAGACCCTAAGCTTAAGTTGATCATTTAGCCGTAATTAATTTAATTTTCAGTATTAACATGAAGTAATTATTTTAAAATATTTATATTATGTTAATAAATAATGTGGACGAAAGTTGAAAAACACAGCAAGCCAGAGATTAGTTTAATAGCTATTTCTCTTAAAGGACTGCCACTCAATTTTTTTCTAAAAAAAAATCGTTTATTATACCGTTTATCAATATTTAAATTATTTCATCATACTATCAATTACAAAAACAGTCATAAGATGCTCATTCTGCTTGAGCCTATATATTTACAAGTCAAGATGAAGTCAATCAAGGAAGCAAACATTCTTATTCTTATATCTACAATATGCATATAAGAGCAAATTGTAAAATATTTAATTTTTTAAAGCATTAAAACAATTTATTTCTCTATTTTTCTCCTTTTTAATTAAACAAGCACTTAATTACCAAAATTTTTCTTTTTTTTTTAAAATTATGATTCCAGATTTTTTAACTTATACATTGCTATAGTGCTTTACTTGGGTTTTGTATAATTCTGTTTCTCTATCTTTTACAACAGATTTAAAAGTTTGCTCATTTTGAAGCATTGCCTCTTGAATATAAGGCTCTGTGGCACTTCCTCTATAGTGGAGCTTTACATGAAAATCTTGGGGTCTGTTAAGGAAACAATTTTTTATTTTAAAGTCAGTTTTTTCCCAATTCTTAATATTTTAAGGTTTTCATTTTTCTTTAGAATAAATAAAAGAATTAAAAAAGAAATATAAATAAAAAAAATTGGGTATCTAAGTCAATGAAAAGATGTCAAAGTGGAAAAGCCCTGGTACCAATTCCTTTATCATGTAAACTTTCAATAGATTTCTAACAATAAGTTAATTTTATAAAACTTGGAAAATTAATTTTTTTTATTGAACTCCATTCTCCAATTATTTTAGAGTTATTTCTGGAAAATAACTATGTTTCTTTTACAACTAAATATACCCTTGTTTATAAAAAAAAAAAAAAAAACTAGCATGAAAATCTTGGTTTGGTGTTAGATTTTTAACATTTTATGAGTGTTATAGTGCAAAATTATATATATATATATATATATATATATAATTTTTTCTTCTAAGATTTATTCTGTTCTCAAATGACACAACTTTGTATTATTATTGTACTGCTGTAATTGTACAAGGTTCATAAATGAAATTTTATGATGACTTTTTCTTTGGATAATATATGGGAAAAGGTCCAATTTGCACTATGAGTTTGTGCCCTAGGAGCACTTTGGCACTTTGATTTTTTTTTTCCCAATCAAAACTCCACGTTTGAAAAGTGGAGCATATTGGAACTTTACTGATTACAATCAAATCTTATAACTTTTTTTAATACAATTAAGTCCTATAAAATAATAAAAACCTTTTTTAACGGATACTAACAAATTAAATTGATAATTTTTTTAGAAATATATAGATAACCTAATTATTAAATTTTAAAAGTTTTTCAACCTATAAAATAATTTTTTTACATTTTTTTTAAATTATTAAAAAAATTTCTTAAATTTTTAAAAATTTTAAAATTAAGTGATATAAATTTCAAAAAATGACCAAATTTATTCGTTAATGTGGATATCAAATTGATAATTGACCTAAAATTTAATTTTAATAGTTGAATAAAATTTTTTAAATTTTATTCACTAGTTTAAACTTTTAATTTTACACAATAATTTTTAAACCTACACAATAATTGATAAATAAAATTTTTTATTCAACTATTAGAATTAAATTTTAGGTCAATTATCAATTCGATATTTATATTAATGAATAAATTTGGTCATTTTTTTTTGAAATTTATATCATTTGATTTTAAAATTTTTAAAAATTTTAAAAAATTATTTTATAGGTTGAAAAACTTTTAAAATTTAATAATTAGGTTATATATATATATTTTAAAAAAATTATCAATTTAATTTGTTAATATCCATTAAAATTATAGGACTTAATTGTATTAAAAAAAGTTATAGAATTTGATTGTAATCAGAAAAGTTCCAATATGTTCCACTTTCCAAAACAGAAGTTCCGATTGGGTAAAAAAAAAAAAACAGAGGATCTAATGTGGGATTACGGTAAAAACCTGAGATGCAAATTGGACCTTTTCCCATTTTCCTTTAAAAAAAAAAACTTATGGTGGGCTAAGGCCTTTTTGCCTTATATACAAACCACAATAGTGTTATCCACGGATCTGGCCCAACCTAATATTAAGAAGCTCATATCTTTACCCTTTTTATCCATCAAGTTTGACCCACAAAATTTGCCGATCACACCCCGGCCGTCGCTAGAACTGGTATCTCCGCCAATGAATATACCATCACTATGGCTGTCTCAAAGATTGTAATGGCCTCCCTAACTCACTGCCGTCCGTTAACATGCGCTGCTTCTGTTACCTCTTCTTATGAAGCTCGCTTAGTCTCTAACCCACCTGACCTTATCAAATGGGTGAGGCGTGAAGGTGGGCTTGTTCACCAGGCTATGAAGATATCACAAGATGGAAATAATGGGTTTGGTTTGGTTGCCTCTGAAGCAATTCCAAAAGGGTCTGAACTCATCGTTTTGCCTGATCATATACCGTTGAAGTTTGGGCCTTTTGAATTGGAGGGTGTAGACGGGTCTACTTCTGCTTTGGTTAATTTAGCTCAGAAAGTTCCTGGTACGTAGTTTTCAGCTCTAAAATGAAGTACAAGTAGAGAAATTTGCAAATTTGGTTTCTATGTTATTATTTAACTAATTAACGGATACTTTGGAGTTCGTTTTGTTATCAATTAGTGTTGCAATGCCCAGGTTGCCTCTGTAACGCTAATAGGTTGATTTTTGTAATACTTTTTCTCATAGATTAGGTCCACTGGTTAAAGATAAATTAATCGTAAAATGTAATAAACATTTTTTTAAATCAGTCATCATAGTATCTTGGTGCAACTAGTTAACTTCCGAGATGCACATAACTTTCCGGAAATAAATACTTTTGATACAGTCGATGAGGAGATGAAAAGCCAATATTGATATTTGATAAGATATGATTTTTATTTTTTTTTTCTCATGGCATTGAGCAAGAATGCAAAAATTAACCAAGCATTTTCAGAGATGAAAATTCTCGTAGCAAGTGGTCAAGCTCTCTAGAATCACATGGGTGGAGTATGTATGCAGATACCATATAACTAACACACCTAAGACTTTCGGTTAGCTTATTGTTAATGATTGTAAATGATCGTATATGTTTGCTATATACTATTCAAAGCTTACATGAGTTAAATGTGTTGTCATTGTATTGCTATGAACTATATCTGTTTTATGTCTACTTGTTGTTTCAGAACTTTTTTTTTTTTTTTTAAATATGCTAAGGAAGTTATTATATATTTAAAACTTTCTTATGATAAGTAGCATATCATTCTTCAAAATTCTGATGCTGTAAAATCCTACTACTTCATGATATTCAACATCATGTGGGTTTTCTTTGCCCAATATAAGTTGGTAACCAATGCGGTGTAAATTAGGATGTTTACACTTTTCAATATGAGTAAACTGGATATGTGGGAGCATTTGGCAGACGAACTTTGGGCAATGAAATTGGGTGTGAAGCTTCTGCAAGAAAGAGCAAAGGTTGGATCCTTTTGGTGGCCATACATCAGCAATCTCCCTGAAACATACAGTGTACCGATCTTTTTCTCTGGGGAGGATATAAAGAACTTGCAGTATGCTCCTCTTCTTTATCAGGTATTCAAGTAAACCAGCTTGAAATCTAACATTTGCTTCCAATAAATTTCCAAATGGTGAAGGGGCTATGAGGGGAACTTGAAACCCTGCCTGTCATATGTTTGTGTTGAACATTTCTGTTAATGCAAGTGATAAGTGTTATGTTACCTGTCTGATAAAGAACAGATGTAGGATCTTCCATTTGCAGTAACATCAACTTCCCTGCATGTGGAAGTTGGAGTGTTAACATATTTTATTTGGCTTTCTAAGATCCCCTTGATTTGTGTATTTAGTTTTGACAGTAACCAGCTGCTCTTTTCTTTGCCAGGTGAATAAAAGATGTCGGTTTCTTCTTGACTTTGAGAAAGAAGTCAAGCATACCCTTGAAAATCTGAAACCCAATGATCACCCTTATGGGGGCCAAGACATAGATGCATCCTCACTTGGATGGGCAATGTCAGCAGTCTCATCTAGGGCATTCCGCTTGTATGGAAAAAAGCTTCCAGATGGAACCCATGTTGATGTCCCCATGATGCTCCCTCTCATCGATATGTGCAATCACAGTTTCAATCCAAATGCACAGATTTTGCAAGAACAAGATCCAAGGAATGCTAAAATGCTTATAAAGGTAGGTTCTTTCATTATCTTATGTTTCTGATAACTGAATGTGTTCCTTTAACTTAAATAGAAGTTATTCCTTAGTCTCCTATTGAAAATCTGATATGCTCTCCACAAACCAGGTTGTGGCAGAAACAACAATTAAACAAGCAGATCCTTTATTACTTAATTATGGATGTTTAAATAATGATCTTTTCCTATTGGATTACGGATTTGTGATACCTTCAAATCCTTATGATTGCATTGAGCTCAAATATGATGGAGCTCTTCTGGATGCTGCAAGCATGGCTGCTGGGGTATCGTCTCCTAATTTCTCTTCACCAGCTCCATGGCAGCAAGAAATTCTGTCCCAGCTAAACTTAGACGGAGATTCTCCTATTCTCAAGGTTTGTGTTCGACTTTCTTTTGAATTATACATTTTACTAATGAAAGGGGAAAGATCCTCCTCCCTTTCCATGTTAATTAGTAACTTATAATTTTCTCAGCTTTCTTAAATTTGGGGTCAACAGCATAGTTGTTTTTGGTCCAAGGAGCCATATCTTCTACTCGCTTTCTGTACATGAGCTTAATACCATCGTCAATGATCTTTAAGCTGCTGTTATCAGTAATTGTTATGAATTTAGTCAATATCTGAAGTTTCAGACCATCCTGTTTTGCTTGTGGGATAGTGTGTGGGTAGTTTTTGAATGGATATTTTTGTTCACATGGTTTTAATGTCTTATAAAACTTCTGGAGAGAGTATCATGTTAGGAATTTAAGTTCAGTGGATTGTAACACTGCAGGAAGTTGATAGAATGAATATCCCTCGGATCCTTTAGCTTCTTTAAATTCAAAAATAGCAACCAAAGAAATTTGTATATAGGACAAGAATTCACATCCAAGATCATCCCCTCTCATCTGTAAGCTGGCATCAGTTTTTCGTTTGTCATCGTGGTAATGACTATTGCATGACAGATCCTGAGTTAGATTTAAGCCGTTCAAATATTTACGTTTTTTCCTTTTTTCTTTGTGCAATCCTCTTTCATCTGTAAGCTGCATCAGTTTTTTGTTTGTCATAGTGGTAAATGACTATTGCATGACAGATCCTGAGTTAGATTTAAGCCGTTCAAATATTTACATTTTTTCCTTTTTTCTTTATGCAATCCTCTTTCATCTGTAAGCTGGCATCAGTTTTTCGTTTGTCATAGTGGTAATGACTATTGCATGACAGATCCTGAGTTAGATTTAAGCCGTTCAAATATTTACATTTTTTTCCTTTTTTCTTTATGCAATAGGTAACAATAGGAGGCCGAGAACGGATAGAGGGACGCCTATTGGCAGCCCTCAGAGTACTGCTCGCAAATGACCTGGATATAGTGCAAAAGCATGATTTGGACACTCTCAAATCCTTATCAGCAAATGCTCCTCTTGGAATTGCAAATGAAATAAATGCTTTTCGTACTGTCATTGCACTATGTGTGATTGCACTGGGACACTTCCCCACCAAAATAATGGATGATGAATCCTTGTTGAAACAGGGTGTTTCAGCGTCGACTGAATTAGCCATTCAATTCAGAATCCAAAAGAAATCCGTAATTATAGATGTGATGCAAGACCTCACTAGGAGAGTGAAGTCACTTCTGTCGAAGGACATGGCCACTACTCAAGGCTAATTGTGATGGAAGGGGAGTCTTTTTGACAATGACTTGTTTCTTTCTTGTTGGTCTTATTGCTTCATTGTTATCATGTAAGTTACTGCTACTAACATTTTTTTTAAACCCATTTTGTCTTTAAATTCATAATTTCTCTGCTTTCCATAAAGTTTTGACTCATTATACTGTATGCCTCTTCATTCAATAGAGATTTTATTGAAGTTTAATTCCTACTTGGCTATCTCTCATCTGTTGCTTGGACAAAAATAGTGCATATTATGATCTTTTGGCTGCAATTTTGGAAGTTCATCATGTTACTGGCTTTAGTAATATCCTAAAGGTTACTGAGGATGCACTGCTAAATTGGATTTTAAGTCTGTCCAAAGACAAAATAGAAGAGAACTTGTGCTGGATTCCTCAAAACTATGTTCGGGAGCGATTGCTATGGAATAAACATGTAAAAAGCTGGCATGAACTTGAAAGCGAGTCAAAGGTAGCGAGTCAAAAGTTGAGTAGGCAAATGACAAAAATTTTCTTCAAAACACAGAGGTGAATATTTGAAAAAAAAAAAAAAAAAAAACTGAAAACCAATGCACAAGAGGTAACCCATGGCAGCTAGGAATATAAAATCATTCAAAGTTAGTTTTCTACAAGTTCTAGATGTGTAGTCTAAGTTACCCAGTTTTGGGTTTTGACTGTAGGGCTTTTATTTTAAAATTTTTTTTAAACAAGTTCATCTTGTTAGATAACTGTTCAAATTTAATTATGTAAGAATTTAGGGATAGTGACCTTGTCAAAATACAAAGCACAATTAAGCATCTGCTTTGAAATTCAGTGATAAGTTCAATGACTGCTAGTCAAATTCATGCATTTATATAGCATCTTTGGATGAGAACCCATTTGAGCTGTAATTTCAATAGTTGTATTGGTGTTTTTGCAACCATGTGGTTGCTGTTTTGTGGATGTATTTTTTTTTTCGTCTGCCAGCTTTGACAGGTGTCCAAGACTAGTATTCAAGTCTTAACAAATATGAAAGACAGAGAAAAGTATAATTCTGTTTAAGGAAAACAGTATAAGGTTTCTTCATGTTAGGGGAAAGTTGGTGAGATCCTTGTGTTTAAGCCCCATACATATGTTCAAATTCAGTGCTTGTTTACCAAATCATCACGCGTACGCATGCTTAGTAATTGCTGACCAGAATTTGACACTTCCATTTATAAAAATAAAAAATAAAAAAAAATCTTCCTTTTTTCCCCAGTTTGTGGTTTGAAATAAAGGAAAATTCTTTTTTGAACCATTTCTTTTTCCCACTAATTTCATTGGCAGGCTCTATATTTTTTTATTAAATTTCTAATAAAAATAAATATAAACCGATAATTATTACATTATCTTTAGAGCCTGAATTGATATTTCAATTCAATTTTCAACCAACATCCAACCTGAACTTCTAAAGATGAAACAAGAAGCTGCACTTTGAACCCATCAAAATTGATAATAGAGTTAACTATGGAGCTTACCAATGTTTTTTTTTTAAAGAAAATGAAACTTTAACATTCATATATATGTATTTCTTTAAGTTCCTATCATTTCCTTCATAAAAAATATATACAACTGCAACAAAATCCCCAAAACAGAGCTAAGTATAGGCAGGGATAATATAATAAAGCCAAGAAGAACAGAAAAAAAAAAAAAAACTATGACAAAAACAAAAAAGATCCCTACAACCTATAAACAGCTGCTGCTACATATGCAGAAAATTTCATGAAGTAGCTGTTGATGTTCCTGATATATTCTATGATCAGTTGCCTACTGAGATAGGTCTCTCTGCTAAACCAAGAGGCGAACGTGACCTTTCTCTGCCAAACTTCCATATAACTCGTCTCATCTCTTCTGCTTGTTTCAAAGATGGACTCTTGAGGATCTCAAGTTCGTGCTTTATCTTTATCACTTGGCTGTGAATTGGAGCAGCACCCATATCCCCATATCCATCTTCACCGCTATATTTGCTGCTGCTGTTCTTGATATGCTTCTCCTCCATCTTGATATGAGTCTCTTGATGATGATAGATGGAAAATTGTTGAAACCCAAGAAACCCTTTTCTTTAAAGAGGGAAACAAAAGAACTCACACTTTAGGATCTGTTCACCTGCTTATGAAGAGATTTAAATGGATTCAGTAACTATATATATATGCCAAGAAAAGAGCAAATATTTAAAAAGAAAAAAATTGACATGTTTAGTTCATGAAGGAAGCCAATATTTTATTGCAATTTGTTGAGTTGCTTCATATGTATCCATTTTGAGACTACTGTTTTGAACGTGTAACCTTAGCAAGCACTCATAATGTGATTTTATACCCAATTTGCCCTTTCAAGGGTCAAACATTTGTTCTAATGCTCAAAACGAGTTCATAGGTAATAGGTGGCTGCCGTTGGCCAATTGCTTCTGTACACATTCATGTATACATATTGCGGATGAGCGGTAATTCCTATTTACGAGCATTTTGATGTGCATAATTTAAATATTACTGTCATCAATTTAAAAAAGATAAATTATTTCTTATTATGCAGTTCATTAATACTTAGGTCATATGATCTTATTTACCATATATATATATATATATATATATATATATAATATTCCTTTCTTGGACTGGTCTATGAAATCTTCATTTAACATGTTCCTTTTTTTTTTTTTGAAGAATTAACATGTTCCTTTTAGAAACTATATAATATAATGAAAAATATTATGATTATATTTTCCAAGTCAAAGCTGAAAGGAGAGTCATCTTTGGACTCGGATTTGTTGCCTTAATGTGAATATATGGGATTAAAACAGGAAAAATCTGGAAGAGTGGAAGTCTTAAGGTCTAATTAAGGGGCAATGAAAGGAGAAAATAGACTATGAATCTTTTTTCAATACCATAATTAATGAAAAATTTGAAGAGACTATTGGTACGCACAATGAATTTTGCTAGATACATTAGCATTTCTGAGAGGATTGATATTCTACTATATTTGGGTAAAAACCATGATCTACAATTAATTTACATTACATGTATCCTAAATTAATTGTATGTTATAGATGAGTATGCAGTATTCATTGAATTAATTTCACATGCATGCATGTGAAATATATATAATTAATTGATTTTTTGTTCACCATGAAAAAGCCAAAAGGTAGGTTATTTATATTAATGAAGATACAATCATCGTCAAAATACATTTTACTTTTGTTATTTTTAGTATTATGAAAGGAAATTACTATTGGTGAACAAGTATTTAATTTTTTTTTCTAAATTATCAATGACTAATTTGATTCGATTTAGATAAAATTATAAGAAAGTAAAAATTTATCAATAATTAATTTAAAACTATTATAATATCACTTAATTTTTTTAATTAATCGTATGGCTTGAAATAATTTTTATAAAGTCCTTATCTAGGGGTAATTAAAATTTCATACTCTAGAATTCAATGAAAATTAAACGTGTACAACATGGGCACATCAATGAGCTAGTCTGTCATGGCAAGCTAAGTTACATGCGATGGCACCACAACATTGGTGCATATGCCTCTTTCAATGACCTAACCACATGATCAATATCCTTATACATTTAATTTCCTAATCTTATCCAAATAACCTTCTGCTTCTACGTACAGCTTTCTATTTATGTATTCTCAATAGAGAAGTGTGGAGAAGATTTTTGCAAAATTTGTCAAGGAGGGTGCATGAACAAAGGGTATAGGGTGACTTTTTAATTAAGGTTTTAGGAACATAACTAGAAAGTTAGAATAAAAAGTGTTCAGATTCTGGGTCAAATCAAATTCAATGGGGTGGTGATGAAGGACTTTTTTTTTTTATTAATATTAATTTTAATGTAAATATCTTTACATTTTAGTCATTTGATCCTTTTTTTTTTTGAAGCAAGTCATTTGATCCTTTTATATTTAACTATTTATATATATATTTTTAAAAAATTTTAATTAATTTTTGTCCTCAAATAGTTTTTTTTTTTAACTTTGTCTTAGTTATATTGAATTCATAATTTTAAAATTTTCATTTAATTCTAATCTAATATGGCTATTTGCTTTTAAAATTTTAACAAAATCTTTTCCACAATTAAAAATATTTAATTTTTTTTATATGGAGTGGATATTTTACTAAAATTTTCCGGTGTAAAAATTAAGCTGAGTTAAGCTTCTTTTCTACTCTAAATTTAATACCATATTCCCACTAAATTTTCCTTATTATATTATATGTTAAAGATGAAATCTTTTGATGTTGATAGTTGATATTAAGAGATTAATTAATTGTTATTATTATTGCTAGAAACAAACTCATATCTTTATGGATGTGGGTAAATTTATTGTTTTTTTTTCTGCCATTATAAATTGGGGAAGATGAAGGAAAAGAGAACTTAATACTAAACTTCTAGTATATTCATAAAGATTTGACCAATAGATTAAGATAATATGAACGGATAAATTTATCGTTGAAGAGAGATTTTGAGCTAAATTCAGAATTAAAAACAGAGATTTCTCTACAAATCTAACTTTTTTGAAGTCATACATTAGTATACGAATATCATTTTAATTACAATGTTATCAAATTAGTATCAAATATACCATAAATCCATCTAAAAATTACTAAACAAATCACAAATATACTCCATCTATGAATTGAATTCAAGTGTCAAACATACCATAAATCTATTTGAAAATCACTAAATAAATCAAAAATATGCTCCATCTAAAAATTGAATCCAAGACACGAGTCTTGAAATTTCAGCATAATAATCAATTGGTTTGCACTTGATTAACCTCTAAAAATTTAACTTTTTTTAACTAGTTGAAATGGTTAATTTTTCACTATAAAAGAAAAATAGGAGGAGTAAAGATTCGAATTCTACTCTATATGTTTTGATATTCACATTTTTTACGACTTAAACTACTTATATACAATACCTTCTACAAATCCAACTTGAAATTTAGAAAAGAAGAAGATTCAGATTTTAAAGGATACCCTTACTTAAAAAAAAAATAGCAGGGTGGCAACTATCTCTACAAAAATTTTGACGACAAGAACCGTTCGGACAACTGTCACGTTAGAAATTTAAACTGTTAGACACGTGTTTGCTGCTCATTGGAAAAACATGAGAGGCTTACGTCAGGTGGTTGTTGACGTGTTAGTTATTGGCGTCATTGGTAGGTTTTATGGTTACGGCTGCTGGACGGTTTCGCCACCAATCTTATGCGTGAAGTGTTTGGCAACTCTTACCATGTGGCGCTTTTTCATTTGCCCGTTCCAACTTAACGTATCCGATTGATTATTTATTTAGTTTTAATATTTCCATTTTCCTTATTCCCCCAAAGTTAATTACTATTCTTAATAAAATATTATAAAAAAACTTGATTATTATCAACAATCGTTAAAATTAGTTGACATAATTTTTTGAATTTGAATTAAGATTTATGCAGACACATTAAATAAGTTGTTTGTCTTTATGATTTTGTTGAATCGAGCTGAATTAATTAAAATTTAATAGACTTTAAATTGAATATTCATTTGAATCTCTCTATCAATATTAGAAAAATTTGTGGATGTAATTATATAGTTTCCTAATTTAATATATTTTTTTATTATACTGTACTTTTATTAGAGAGTCACTCTACAATAAAAATGTTTGTGTCTATATATATATATATATAGATTTGGTACAAAGAGAAAGCAAGCCGTGAGTAATAATGATGTAGAGAAAAATAATTGTCTTGATTATACATAATTCTACCTTAGTTAGAAAGGAATTCTTGATTAGAACCAATGAAGCTTGATCCTATTGGTCTAAGCTGAGATTTGAAAAATAAAAGGTCTCATATTCGACCCCAGGTAATGCATAGTTATATATATATATATATATATATATAAAATAGTTGTCAATAATTATAATAGTTAATAATAGTTATTGTAGTTGATAATAACTGTAGTAATCAAGTAGGGACAAAGTTGAAAAAACAAAAAAAAATCTTGATTAGAGGATAAGAGGTTGTTAGCTATGCAAAGAGTTTAAGAAAGTGTCAATTTGAAGAATTGAAAATTTCTTAATAATAGCCTTTTGGCCCATATATGTGGAAAATGGTGCAATGGAATTGACAAAGATAGGCAAGAGAAAAAGAAATTAGAAAGCCATTATTCTCCTATAGCTTTGCTTAAGCATTTCAAGTATTGATTGATTCTTGATGCTTAAAAATGAAGCTTCCTAATTAAGTACATGTCCTTGCTATGCATCCATTAATCTTTCTGTCTTTTCGTTGCTCTCATTTTACTTCTCACATTATAATCCATTCGATTAATAGTTCTTGTCCAACACCAGACTCAGACAACCTAACTACACCATTAGAAGCTTCCTTCTTTAATCTTAATGTCTTAATGTCATATATATATATAGTAAAATCTACCGCAACTTATAAGCACCAATTTAGAATTTTCAGATTAAATTTAGGTAAATATAGAGGAATCTTGTAATATATGTACTATTTTTTTTCCCTTCTCAATCAAAATCTTTTTTGATGAAGTATTAACCCAAAAAAAAAAAAAAAGAAAAAGAAAGAAAGAAAGAAAGAAAACATTGTGTGGCAGGAACAGTATTCTACCCATGAATATTTGGGACAGGCTTAAGAAGTAACATAATAAGCCCAATACTGGTTGGTCCATATTATTATTATTCCTTTCAGTTTCTCATTATATAGTCATTATTATTATGGGATAATGAATTTATAAGTCCTATAAGTTGTCAAAATTTTTAATTAAGTCTTAAAAGAATTTTTTTTTCAATTGAGTCCTAAAAGTATTAAAAGTGTTTCACGTTAGTCCTCTTCCGTTATCTCAAACGGAATCGCTGACGTGGCAATTGGACCCCACCCAATGCACTGACGTGTGCAGCCAACTCATCAATAACAAATAACATACAAGTCCTATAAGTTATCAGAAATTTCAATTAAGTCATAAAAATGCCGGCACAACCGTTAACTGCGGGGATAATTGAGTCATAGTCGAGAAGGTCAATTTGGACAGTAGTGCGAACGGTATAGCCGCGTTATGCAAGACAACATAACACACTTAAACAGTTAAGTTAATGTCACAAGCAATAACTGCTGCTGAACCTAGCGATTTAACTGGTATAGTTTCGATTGTTGAAAATTGTACGTTGATGATTTTTCATTAATTTTTGAAAGATTTTTCAATGTATGTTGATGATGATCTATGATATTTGAAACAGAGATATTGTGGAATGGTTTTGTTTCATGTTAATAGGAGAAAAACAATTTTAGGACTTGTTTGAAATTTTTAATTAAGTCTTAAAAGAATTTTTTTTTCAATTGAGTTCTAAAAGTATTAAAAGTGTTTCACATTAGTCCTCTTCCGTTATCTCAAACGGAATCGCTGACGTGGCAATTGGACCCCACCCAATGCACTGACGTGTGCAGCCAACTCATCAATGACAAATAACATACAAGTCCTATAAGTTATCAGAAATTTCAATGAAGTCCTAAAAATGCCGGTACAACCGTTAATTGCGGGGATAATTGAGTCATAGTCGAAAAGGTCAATTTGGACAGTAGTGCGAATGGTATAGCCACGTTGGGCAAGACAACATAACACACTTAAGCAGTTAAGTTAATGTCACAAGCAATAACTGCTGCTG
>CATIWK010415892.1:0-10404 GCA_949634005.1 Mallotus japonicus
GGCAAAATTAGAAGCTTCAAACTTCCAGTTCTCAGTTCAAATCTGAGTGCTCTTGATCCGGTTCTTTAACTTAAAGGTAGAGTGCGTTCATGATAAGGATGTGGTTCAAGTTCAAATCTTGGAAGAATCAAAAATAATCCGTTTTTTAATGGGTAAATAGAGGTATAAATAACCTTCAAAAAAGCTTAGCCTCTACTGAAAATAACGGCCAAAAAAAAATGAAGTAAACACTTCAATGTACAAATTTGACAATTATAATGCAGGAGATTAGATAGATTAAAAAACCACTAAAATATATAAGCCGAATATAACAATATCGCCCAAAAAACTTTTTAGCAAAAAAAAAAAAAAATTTTTTTTTTTTTTTTTCTAAATCCGGTAAATTAAGCACGTATAATAAGTTTGTACTTTGATAAATTAACCTTATATTTAATAATAGGAAATAATACACAAGTTATTCTAAAATTTAAATACTGGACAAATTTAGTAACGAGCCGGTTTATTTTTTTTTTATTATTTTTTTTTATAATTAATAAAATAACGACTTAAGTCTAAAAAAACAGGGTTATGGTACGAGGGTAAAAGCAATAAATTAAAAAACTTTTAACGGGGTAAGTTCGAATCTTGCCACCTGTAACTCACAACATATCTTAGAACAACGACTTTATTAATTATAAAAAAACAGGATTAGGCAATACGGGTAAAAGCAATAAATTAAAAACCTTTTAACCGGGTAAGTTCGAATCTTACACCTGTATCTCACAATATATCTTAAACCTATTAATAAAAATCTATCTTATATTAATATGGAAAAATCCGGCCCTTTTTTATAAATACACTTAAATTTATAAAAACACCTTTAAAAAAACAAAAAAACAAACAATTATGACTTCCCGCATTTGAAGTATATTTTCACTCTTTTTAGCTTTAATTAAAGTGATATTAAAAAGAAGTAATAATGTATCAATTAATAAAAATTTTCTAAATAATAAACTTCGTGGATAATCTCAATATAAATACTCTTAAACATTCATCGATACTAGATTTAAATTATAAACCGATACGAGATTTAAGTACACATGCTAATATAAATGAGACCGGCGATAAACAAGAAACTAAATTTACTAGTATAACCATGTGAAAAGAAAGATGATTCTTATCAAGTAATGCAAAAGATATTGGAACATTGTATTTAATATTTGCTTTATTTGCGGGTCTAGCCGGAACTTCCTTTTCGGTATTAATAAGATTAGAATTATCTGGACCAGGTGTGCAATATATAGCAGATAATCAATTATATAATAGTATAATAACTGCCCACGCAATTGTGATGATATTCTTTATGGTAATGCCGGCCTTAATTGGAGGTTTTGGTAATTTTCTTTTACCTTTATTAGTGGGAGGACCCGATATGGCTTTTCCTAGATTAAATAATATAAGTTTTTGGTTATTAATACCAAGTTTTTTATTATTTATATTCGCCGGAATGATAGAAAATGGTGCCGGTACAGGATGAACATTATATCCCCCTTTATCGGGATTACAAAGTCATAGTGGACCAAGTGTAGATTTGGCAATCTTTGCTTTACATTTATCTGGAGTAAGTAGTCTATTAGGGGCTATGAATTTCATAACAACAATATTAAATATGAGAAGTCCAGGTATAAGATTACATAAATTGGCGTTATTTGGATGAGCGGTAGTGATAACCGCGGTTTTATTATTACTATCATTACCAGTGCTAGCCGGTGCAATAACAATGGTTTTAACTGATAGAAATTTCAATACGTCATTTTTCGAAGTAGCCGGTGGAGGAGATCCTATATTATACCAACATCTATTTTGATTCTTTGGTCATCCAGAAGTTTATATATTAATAATACCTGGTTTTGGTATAATTAGTACAACAATATCTGCCAGTTCTAATAAAAATGTTTTTGGATACTTGGGTATGGTTTACGCTATGATGTCAATCGGAGTATTAGGTTTTGTTGTTTGATCACATCATATGTACTCAGTAGGTTTAGATGTTGATACTAGAGCTTATTTCACTGCAGCTACATTAATTATTGCCGTACCTACGGGTATAAAAATCTTTAGTTGATTAGCCACTTCATACGGAGGATCTCTGCATTTAACACCCTCAATGTTATTTGCCTTAGGTTTTGTGGTTATGTTTACAATTGGAGGATTAAGTGGAGTGGTATTGGCAAACGCATCACTTGATATAGCATTCCATGATACATATTATGTTGTGGCACATTTCCATTATGTATTAAGTATGGGAGCTGTATTCGCTTTATTTAGTGCATGATACTTTTGAATACCAAAAATTACTGGATTAAATTATAATATGATGTTAGGTAAAGTACATTTCTTAATTATGTTTATAGGTGTAAATGTAACATTTTTCCCCCAACATTTTTTAGGTTTACAAGGAATGCCTAGAAGAATAAGTGACTATCCGGATGCTTTTGCCGGTTGAAATTTTATAAGTAGTCTAGGGTCAATAATAAGTGTAGTAGCAACCGCACTATTTTTATATATTGTATATATACAGTTAGTAGATGGGACGGTTAGTGTAAGATATCCTTGAAATACTCCTCAGTATTTTACAGATTTATTCCAAACTTTATTCAACCGTGCCTTCAGTTCAATAGAATGAACTCTAAATAGTCCTCCAAAACCTCATGCATTTGTTAGTCTACCTCTACAATCTAGTTTATTTTTATCTTCTGGTTTTTTTGAGATGGGTTAATTGTCGGAAAGTCTTTTTGGTGCTACTAAAGGCCTAGGTTTATTGATAACTGCATTAATGACAGGTGTTGTTTTAATTCTTCTTGCCAGTAAGGGGAAAGCCAAGGCAAATTATAAATCAAAAGATGAGGATCCTAAATCGGAAAGTACCTGTAAATGTGGACGAAGTAAATGTATAGGCCATGTCAAGAGTTCTTTTGTAAGTCTAGAGAATATAGCTTGTATGAATTGTAACGTGTTTAAGGATTATCAATTTTTTAATTGATGCGCTAATTGTGGATGTAGATTTTGTAAGGCTTGTTGAAATAAACTCTAATTCATATAAAAATATTTAAAACAAATTATTTATTTAAATTAAACTAAATAAAAGGTAAATATAGTTTAAAGGTAAAACGACTATTTGTGGCATAGTATATCTTTGTTCAATTCAAGGTTTTTACCCTTCATTGATATAAGTTATATATTGTTTGTTAATAATAAATATATTACAAAATATAAATATATAATTCAGAAATTATTTAATATATATTAACCTTTTATAATTAAAATATAGTAAAAAAAAAACTTAAAATTATTATAACTTTATATATTTTTATCTTTATAAAATCTCTACTATTTAGCTAATATATTATTTATAATACTTACTTATTCTTATATTAATTAATAAAAAATTTTGAAACCTTAGGCAAAAAAAAATAACCGGGAGGGAAGGCTTGGGATAGACTAAAAAACGGTGACCTATAAAAGGGTGAAGGGGATTTTAATATATAAAAAAAGAAATATCGTATTTTTTTTTTATATTGATAGATTAATTAAATATATATTTTAACCGATATATTAATAAAAAAAATATATAACAAAAAAAAAAAATAATTAAACATAATTAATCAGCAAAAATATATGAGATTATCACTAGTACTGTTTTTAATAGGTACTTTAGGTTTTGTTCTAAATAAAAAAAATATAATACTAATGCTTATATCAATAGAGATTATGCTATTATCTATCACTTTTTTAATTTTATTAAGCTCTTTAACAATGGATGATATATTAGGTCAAACTTTTTCTATATATATAATAGCGATTGCGGGTGCGGAATCCGCCATAGGTCTAGGTCTTTTAGTTGCATTTTATAGATTGCGTGGGTCTATTGCTATAGAAAATAAATAATGTATTTAGCATTAATAGGTTTACCAATATTATCATCAATAATGTCCGGATTTGGTGGTAGAAAAGTCGGGGTTAGCGGGTCTCAATTAATAGCATGTACATGTGTTACAACAACAACAATTTTGGCCCTTTTAACTTTTATAGAGGTTGGGCTAAATAAAAGTCCAGTGAAAATACATTTATTTCGTTGAATAGATGCAGAATACTTAAATGTATCCTGAGCCTTTAATTTTGATACTTTAACCGTATCAATGTTAATTCCAGTCTTGATCATATCATCTTTAGTGCATATTTATTCAATAGGATATATGAGTCATGATCCTCATCCTCAAAGATTCTTTAGTTATTTGAGTTTATTTACATTCATGATGATAATCTTAGTAACGGGAGATAATTTTTTAGTTATGTTTGTAGGTTGAGAAGGAGTGGGGGTATGTTCTTATTTATTAGTAAGTTTTTGATTTACAAGAATTGCTGCAAACCAAAGTTCCTTGGCGGCCTTTTTCACAAATAGAGTAGGAGATTATGTATTGACGGTAGGTATGTTTGCTATATTATGATCTTTCGGTAATGTAGATTATACTACAGTATTTTCATTATCGCCTTATTATAGTGAAAGCGTTATAATATTTGTGGGTGTATGTTTATTAATTGGGGCAATGGCTAAAAGTTCACAAGTTGGTTTACATGTTTGGTTACCAATGGCAATGGAGGGACCAACACCGGTTTCGGCTTTAATCCATGCCGCAACCATGGTTACTGCAGGAGTTTATTTATTAATGAGAGCTTCTCCTTTAATAGAATATAGTTCTACTGTATTATTATTATGTTTATGAGTGGGTGCAATTACAACTGTATTCAGTTCTCTTATAGGTTTATTTCAACAAGATATAAAAAAAGTTATTGCTTATTCAACTATGAGTCAATTAGGTATGATGGTTATAGCAATTGGTTTATCTTCTTATACACTTGCTTTATTCCATTTAATAAATCATGCCTTTTATAAAGGTTTATTATTTTTATGTGCGGGTGCAGTAATACATGCAGTAGCAGATAATCAAGATTTTAGAAAATATGGGGGTTTAGTTTCATACTTACCTCTAACTTATTCACTTATGTTAACCGCTTCACTTAGTTTAGTAGCATTTCCTTTTATGACAGGTTTTTACTCTAAAGACTTTATTTTAGAATCTGCTTATGGTCAATACAAATTATCTAGTATTATTGTATATTTTATTGCTACAATAGGTGCAATGTTTACTACACTTTATTCAGTAAAAGTACTTTATTTAACTTTTTTAACTAATCCTAATGGTTCACTAGTTAATTATAAATATAATAAAAAATCACGTCCTTCCGCAGAAGGAGACGTATATATGAGTACTCCTTTAGTTATATTAGGATTATTTTCTATATTTTTTGGTTTTATAACTAAAGATTTGTTTATTGGATTAGGTTCAGACTTTTTTTCCGATAATGCTTTATTTATGCATCCACATCATGAACTTATTTTAGATACAGAATTTGCCGTAAGTACATTTTATAAATTATTACCTTTATTTTTTACAATTACTTTAACTATTTGTTCAATTGCTTTAACCGAATTTTATCCTAGATTACTTATAAATTTTAAATTATCTAGATTTGGTTATAATGTGTTTTGTTTTTTTAATCAAAGATTTTTAGTAGAAATGTATTATAATAGATATATTTCTGGTTTAGTGCTTAAATTAGGTGGACAAACTACTAAAGTTTTAGATAAGGGTGCAGTGGAATTAGCGGGACCTTTAGGTTTAGAAAGATTTTTTACCGACTTAAGTGAAAAAATTGGTGCGTTAAGTACAGGTGTAGTAACAAATTACGCTTTATATATACTTATTGGTTTAATTTCTTATATTAGTATAATTGTGTATGAAGAGTTTATGATATTTATTATACTTTATGCTTTATTAATACTTTTAAAAACAGAAAAAAAAAATTAAAATTTTTACCTATAATAATCTCACAAATAAATGATTAATACCTCCTTCAAAACGGGATGAGGATAATTATTATGTAAGTATATTTATTTATTTTGCTATACATTTTATTAGAAATATTTATTATTTTATATCTATATCGTGGACAGATCCCATCACTGATCTAGCTAATATGGCCATTAATATAGATATATTACAAATGCTTATAGATAATGTACCAACTAGGCACTAATTGAGTTAAAGCATTAATTTATTATAACCCCACTTCTATACAAATAATGCAGAGCTTATTATAAAAAACGCTAATTTTTGCTAAACAACATATATTGGTTATATTATTCAGTTGCAAATAGAAGGGTAGATTTGGCTACCGTAAATAAAATTTATAATGTATGGGCTAAGGGACCAGATGGATGGTGTTACACAAACATATCGTGAGATATGTTTAATAGTAGGTGTAGAGGGTATGCCTTAGAACGCATTTGAGCCATAACAAATTACTTATAGGTCTAATTTCTTATATTAGTATATTTGTCTACTAGCAGTTTATGATTATTATTATTTATGCTTTATTAATATATTTAAAAATTTATTTAAATATTAAAACTTTATTACATTATTTGTGCATTAGCTTAGTATTAAATTAAGACTTAGTAAAGCAAAAAACCCATTAGATATACATTTTTATATAACAAAGGATAATTTTTTTGTTTTAAAGAAAATAAATTCTTAGTAAGTTAAAAAACAAGGTAAAACATTATATTTTTTTTTTTTTGGTTATTACCCTTATTAGCATTAATAGAATTTACTTCTTATTTATCTAGGTATATGTGATCCTTGTAAGATTAGTCGCCAAAATATAATTAAATTTAAAATAATATTATTTTAAACTAAAAAATTTTTACATACTAAAAATACAATATTTTAGTAACCGTATATCACTCGAAACAAAGTCTAATTTAGGCCTAAAAAACCAAAAACCAAAAATTAGTATTTCTAATCGAAGTAATTTTCAGGCACATCCTTTTCATTTAGTATCACCTAGTCCTTGACCGCTATATACTAGTACATCTTTATTTGCTCTTACACTGAGCGCAGTATTAACTTTTCATAGTTTTTCCAATTCATTATCTATATTATATATAGGTCTAATAAGTGTGATATATTCTATGTGTTTATGATTTAGAGATGTAACAAATGAGGCGACTTATTTAGGTAATCATACTTTAGCCGTACAACGTGGTTTAAATATGGGAGTTGCCTTATTTATAGTATCGGAAGCTTTATTTTTCTTAGCCATTTTCTGATCATTTTTTCATAGTGCTTTATCTCCAACGGTAGAATTGGGGGCTAAATGACCACCATTAGGTATAGATTCCATTAACCCCTTTGAGTTACCGTTATTGAATACAGTAATATTATTGTCTTCCGGTGTAACTGTAACATATAGCCACCATTGTTTAATACAAGGTAATAGAAGTGGGGCTTTATATGGTTTAGTTTATACTGTAATATTAGCAATAGTGTTTACTGCACTTCAAGGTGTAGAATATACGGTTTCTTCTTTTACAATATCAGATGGTACTTATTCTTCTTGTTTTTATTTTGGTACAGGGTTTCACGGATTACATGTAATTATTGGAACTGCTTTTTTAGCGGCTGGATTTTGACGTTTATTGGCCTATCATTTAACTGAAAACCATCATTTAGGTTATGAGTCTGCGATATTATACTGACATTTTGTAGATGTAGTATGATTATTTTTATATGTGTCAATATATTACTGAGGATCCTAAAGCTTTTATGGCAAAAATACTAAACTAAAAAATATGTTAAAACAATATATTTTTTTATTATAAATAGATATTATAATAAAAAAACTTTATCATCTATTACCAATAATTAAATTAATAAAGCTTATGCTTAAAAATTTTATCTATTTTTATATAATAAAATTAAAATATATTAGCTTTTCTAATATATTTTAATAAAATAATATACCATTTACTATTATAATAATTTATTGTATATTTAATAATAAATTAACTTTTTTTATTTATATAATACAGATGATAGGATTAAGAATGTAAGTGTATTAGCTTAATAGCATATACTGTGAACCCAGAACCTTAATAAAAAATGGTATTTTAAATCATAGAAATATTTAATCGTAAAAATTTAATTTATAAGAAATATATATTTTAACCAATATGTAAAAAAAAATATATATATATAGTTATAATATTAATATTAGCATTAATTTAAATAAAAAAAAATTTTATGATTAAGAAGTTCTTGTTTTTATAGTAAAAGAAATAACCATTAAATCCATTAAATACTATAAATTATATAATTATCAAATATATAAACTAAGGTTAAAAGGTATAAATAAAAATTATGTTAATAAAAATATGCAAACTTTAATATCCATAATAGAAGTAGTATTAGTGGTAGTGCCAGCCTTATTGGTAGTAGCTTTCACAACTGTAGCGGAAAGAAAAACAATGGCTAGTATGCAAAGGAGATTAGGGCCAAATATAGTAGGATACTATGGGTTATTACAAGCATTTGCCGATGCATTAAAATTATTATTAAAAGAGTGTGTATCACCAACTCAGGCCAATTTAGTATTATTTTTTTTAGGACCTTTAATAACCTTAATTTTTTCATTATTGGGTTATGGTGTAATACCTTACGGTCCTGGTTTAACAATAGGAGATATGCCTTTGGGTATATTATATATTTTAGCGGTATCATCTCTTTCAACCTATGGAATTTTATTAGCCGGTTGATCTGCCAATTCTAAGTATGCTTTTCTTGGATCACTAAGAAGTACTGCTCAACTTATAAGTTATGAATTAATCTTAAGTTCTGCCATACTATTAGTGCTTGTATTATCGGGAAATTTAAACTTAACTGGAAATATAGAATCACAAAAAGCAGTATATTTTTTATTACCACTATTACCAGTGGCACTAATATTTTTTATTGGTGCAATTGCAGAAACTAATAGAGCTCCTTTTGATTTAGCGGAAGCGGAGTCCGAATTAGTATCTGGTTTTATGACGGAACACTCTGCCGCTATATTCGTATTTTTTTTTTTAGCGGAGTATGCAAGTATAGTATTGATCTGTATATTTACAAGTATTTTATTTTTAGGGGGTTATCTAAATATTATTGCACTAGATCTAGTACAACCTCTAAGATATTTATTAATAAATTATTATATTGAATCAGATACCGGTTTACTAATTGTATTATTAAATGGATTAAATACCAGTATTAATTTAGGTTTAAAAGGTTGTATAATGGTTTTTACTTTTATATGAGTAAGAGCCTCTTTCCCTAGAATACGTTTTGACCAACTTATGTCTTATTGTTGAACTATATTATTACCAATAATTATTGCATTTATTGTAGTATTGCCTTGTTTTGTGTGTGCATTATATTTAATATCGGCTAATTTTTTAGTACTATAATATTTAATGGATTATATACTTTTTTTAGTAAATATACACGCTTTATTTAAACTTAATATTTATAAAAAGTTATAGATAATAGTATATATTAATATATATAATAATATGAGCAAAATGTGTCCAAACTTTAATTTTTTTTAGATTTTAATGAGTATAAAAAAAAAATATAAAAAAAAATATTTTTTTTATATTTTTTTTTTTAATTGTAAAAGCGGGCTATCACAATTAGTATTCTTTTTGAATTTTTTTTTAATTGTATGTATGTATATATAAAATATATTAGCCTAATATTAAAAATATAAGTTACATAACTTATAGTAATAATTAATTATATAATTCTAATATATATGGATTATTTATTACATATAAGTGACATGAAATTTATAAAAACAAGATAGATTTGCAACCTATAATTATTATAGTAACCTTTACGCGCTTTATATTAAGACTTTTACACGCTAAAAGAAATAAATTATATAAGATGTAATGGGTTTTGCCCCCATTACGTAAAAATAAATATTATAAAAATTTACAAAGTATTTTTTCATAACAAAATATAAGTAGAAAAAGAATCTTTTTCTACTTATATTTAATTTTATTGACATAAAACTAAACGTGTAAAATATTTAGTTATTTATATAAACTAATCGTTAGGTATAAAAAGATAATATAATCGATATAAATAAGTATCCTATTATTTATATAAAAAAAAATATTTGAGTTTGATGATGGCTCTGAGTGAACGCTGTCCAAATGCTTGACACATGCTAATCGAACGACTAAGTTTTATATATAAAAATTGGTAGTGGTGAACAGGTGAGTAAATTATAAGCTAATTGCCTTTAAGTAAGGTGAAAAAATACCTTTAAGAAATAGAAAGTTTCGCTTTAAGATTTTAGTTTATTCCGAAAGAGTAATAGATATATCTAGCTCGGGTTTCGGTAGTCGTGACTGAGAGGTCGATCGGCCACATTGGGTATGAAAAAAGCCCAATGCGTAACGTACAGCAGTGGGGAATC